>RJWT010055467.1:0-10154 GCA_004365215.1 Cuniculus paca
GTTCTAATACTACTTACCTTCCTACAATCAATCTAATGTGTGATATTATTATACCTTCCAAACTGTAAGTATCTAGGCCTGCAACTTCTACTGAAAATATTCTTCTATTGACTACAAATTTTTATATTGCATATCCAATGTGTCAGTTTATTTGGCTTAATGAGAATTTGTATTCCACCTTAGAATCAGTCATTTTTTTCCTGATCTATGTCCCCCCCCATTATGTTCCTAAATATCAACATTATAAAGCAACAGCTTCATCAACACAATTTCACCCCAGCAATGAGCAATAATATTAATGGCAAACAAGACTAAACCGAAAAATTTGATAATGATCTGTCCTTTTTAGAAGTGTTTCTGGATATAACCTTAAAGATTAACTGGGTCCTGAGTAACTGTAACTAAAGTTAGATTACCAATTCATATTTTAATGTTTAATATTCCTCAAGAAATGGACATTGCTTATAATTCAGTGGTCTCCGACCTTACTGAGAAATGATGTTTACAAAACTTTCGTTGTTGGAGATTTTTTTATATATCCCTGACAAGAGTCCTTGCTTTTCCCAAGGTGAACTGCTTATGCATGGACCTAGAAATGACAAGATTCTCACTTGTGGCTCTGTAAAGATGAATAGCCATGATGATTTCATAGTGGTTAATCTATACAATTATTCTGATTATTGATATGATTTGGAAGTGCTCCTTATTTCATAAAACCCAGGGCCTCATCAATGGCTAAAGTCACTCCGAGTTTAATTTAAATATTTTTTGCAGTAGTTTTTCCTTAAAGTGATACTGTAACACAAAAGTCCATCTCTCAAACCAGTAGACAAATACTTTACATGAGACTTAAAGCCATATTTCTGCATAAACTTGATAGAGATATTATGATTGCACTAAGAATGGTGTACATGCCTTTGAGACTAGAATGTTTCTTTGGTATTTTCTCAAGAACAAAGATATATTGGCTGTGTTAATACAGTGCTCTTATTTTGAACCTATCTACATAAATGCATTCAAGTAAGTTAGAGCATATGTTGATGTTGTTTAGCCCAGCACTAGGATTCTTTTATGTTGTCGTTGTTGACTTTCTTCAAAGTATGCCTCCTATATGTATTGCTTTGAATTTTAAAGCATTAACCAAAATAATCATTGTGTTTTGTTTCATGTAACTACTAAAGAATGATTCTTTTTCTTCCATCTCCTAGAGAAAGGACAGACATATAAAAATGTACTACTTTTCTGAAATCTCATGTATAATGTAATAGAATAATACTGAACTTGAAATTTCACTTTCAGCTAAGCTTGGAATAATAAAAGATTCTTCATAACTTAATGCAGGAAAAAATTCTCCTTACAGTTGTTGAGCAAAAGACAGATGGAAGAGATGAGAGAATAACCTAGTGTTTCTCACTAGGTTATTTAGTCAGTCTGATTAATTGGTTTACACTGACCAGAAGCACATAACAATATAATGCAATATAATATAAATAAATTGTGAATGTATTGAGATGTAAATATCAATTAGGAATGTAAAATCTCTGAGTAAGAGGTTAGTTTTTGGACATTATTTAAGTGTTGCCAAAGAGAACCATGATGACATAAAGACATTTTAAAAATTAACTTTGGAGAATTATGGAGTGATTTCAAAATTGTCAAAACTGGCACCATCACATATGTAGTAGAGGTCTACTACACCTAGGATTCAGTGCTGAATGCTGGTAGCTACCACCTGGAATAAAATTGACGCTACCACCAGAAATGGCTTTTCTAACCTCAGGTAGCATACATTCATTTCCATGGTTATATATTCCATGTATTCTTCTACTTTTTACTATTGATTTTATTTTTGAATTACAAAGTACCATATCACCCTTTCAGCTCAAATTATGGGTTGTGATAATACAGTGTTTTACAAGTATATACCATATTTCATGTAGATCCCTATCATTTGATATTTAGCTCATCATTGATCTGTCTTTGTGTTAAAATAAACAAGATGTGGTGGACATCTGAAAAACGAAAGTATCATATTAAGTGGCAATCTCATTAAAGGTCTTTTATATGTTGACTAAAGCATAATGCAATGTACATTCTATTAAATTAATCTCTCTGGAATTCATTTTGGTAATTTTTGTAACACAAGAATCTTCCTGTTTTATTTTGGTTTTTCAACAAGGAGAAAATTAACCAGGACTATTTGGAAATTTGTCTTTCCCTTGATGATCTAAAAGGTCGCTTTTATATTAGTTTAGGTCCTATACTTGAATCCAACTATTTATTTCATTTCATTAATCAACCTTTCTATTCTTGTTCTAGTACTGTTATTTTAATTAATTAACTTATTAATTAATTAACTTCAAGCCCAGTAAATGATGAATAAATTACTTTGTATGTTAAAATAGCATTTTGAATTTCTTCCTCAGTCCAGATCTTTATCCAGCTGATGCAAGAGGTCAGAGAGGGATACAATAAAGGATAGTCTTATTTCACACCTGCTTAACAACACCAAAGGGCATTCTCACTGCTCAGAAGAATTTCACCTGCTGCATTCTAAATGCATGCAGAATGCTTCTGAATAATACAGAGGCATTTTAAGCCTTTGCAAAAAGCTTCTTTTATCTATTACTTGCACAGAAAAAAGTAGAAATAGTTGTAAAATCCTATTCACATTTTCATCTGGTATCTCTTAATTTTGTTTGAAACACATTGGCAGTGTAACCCAATGGGTGAGTCAGGTGGCAGTGGTGTTTCATCCGACCTACTTCTCAGTGTGCCCTCAGTTAAACTTACTAACCTCTATGAACTTCACTTCTCAGTAAATTGTGGATATGGATAGTTCTTCGTAGAAATATAATGACACTCAGAAAAATGTATTGCTATTATTATTATAATATTATTATTATACATCTTTCTTTTCTTTGGTTGACACAGATAAGGAAAATACACATTATAGGTAAGCAGCTATTCTTGTAAACATTGAAGTTGGAGTTGGTGGGCTGGGCTCATATTAGAAGAAAGTCAGACAGCAATCAATAGAAAGAATATGTTTTTCAAGGGTTACATGTATTTTCTGCTCTAAGAAAATTCATTGTAATCTAATGTGGTGGCACATGCCTATAATCCCAGCACTTGGGAAGCTGAGGCAGAAAGATCACTGTGAGTTCGAGGCCAACCTGGGCTACATAAGCTAGTTCAAGGTCAACCTGAATTATACAGACCGTGTATCAAAGAACCTCTGCAAAAAAGAAAAACCATTGTATAATTTACTTTCAAGAATATAACTCTAATGTATTTATGTTTGTCTCTGTGAATGTGTTATAAAAGAAAAATTGTATGATGATTTGATGTGGGTAGGAAGAGCAAAATAATTAATTACATAAAATCACTGTATCCGAAGTTTATAGAACAAAAATCAGATATTTCTGATGCATTTAAAATATGCCCACTTTGACTTAAATCTTTACATTCAGAATCCTTTATAAAAATTTTCCAAAGTGCTGATGTTATGTTTGATAAAGAAGGGGTGAAAAAGTGGAATGACTCCTGAGTATTTGTCTGCCTGATGAGTCCAGCCTGAAAGGGGCTCAGGGCGAGTTTCAGTTCCTGGATGAGGCTGCTCTATTGATAGAAGCTGGGACTTGGCCTCTCTGCTGCACCTTGTCAAGCAGTCTTCAAATCCCAATCCCCTGAGCCTTGGGACAGTACAAAATGCAGCTGAGCTGCATGCTATCCTTGTGGTGTGAAAAATAAACCCTTGGCCAAAAGCACGGGCTTCAGACTCACGGCTAGCCGTACCTCTTGCTCTGCAGAACAGCTGTCAGCTGTGATTAGCTCTTCTGACTCGCTGATCCGTTGCCTTTATGAACTGTTTCATCCTCTCAGCCCTCCATGCTACTGCAGTAGTTGGCTCCCCTCATTGATGGGCTGTCAGAGCTGGCTGATCAAACTAGTGCCCAATCAGCTTCCCTGTCCCCAGACCTTTGATAGACCTTGCTCTGTGTTTGCCTTTCCCATCCCTCTGATCCTTGCAATTAAATCTCCTATCCAAGCTGTCAGATCCCACCATTTGTCTGATCAGCATGGTAGACAGTTTGATTTGCTGCTCCTTCCTCTCATCCTGTCAGCCCTTACTGCTGCTACCAGCTGGGCTCAGGGTCTACCAGTAACTCCCAATCATTCCTTCTGACCCTCCATTAGTTCTGCTGGCTGATGGGATTAAGTTTTCTCAGTAAATATCTCTGATCTACTGTTGTCTCCCTATACCACAATTCTTTGATCGGCTCCCTGAAGTCTTTTCCTTCTGTCTTCTACTTGATTCTCTTGCTGTTAATTGAATTATCCTGGAATCCAATGGCAGATGCTTTTTCCTAGTCTTCAAGGCTGGGGTTACCTGGATGGATATCTTTGGCAAGTGATAACATTTCAGTGCAGTTTAAATGTTCGCTCTACACATTACCCCTAAATGTCTAGAGTTGCTGCTGCTGTCTGACTTTTTGTATTTAGTGAGCTCTATGGGCGATTCTCGTTCTCCCTGGAACAACCTACCCTTCAGTGTTTTGCAAATATGCTTTGCAAAATATCACCTCAGCATCATCTTTCCTGTGGCCTTTCCTTTGAGTCTTACAGTTCTTCTTGACTATGCCATGACAGCCAGAATGAAAAACTGTTTGTATTTAAAAACATATGTTCCCCATTTACTCATGTGAACTCGAGGAAGTTGCTCAACCCCTCTCAGGTTTAATGTCTCTATTTATAAATTTATTACCCATATTAATTAACAATTATTTATTGCGAACCTACTATGAATAGGCATTAAACTTAAAGGTTGGTTATACACCTATGAACCAGACTCCAAGCTTCTTGAATAACTAGTGTTTACATTTCAAACATGAGCACCACAAACTTGTAAGGCAACAAATAAGAGAAACTTGAAAAAAACCATAAATTCAAGAAGCAACAAGTAATACATTAGAAAAGTACGGGGGGAGTAGACGGGTAAATTTAGATGGAATATTTAGGAAAGGGACTTCTGAGCAGCCGGTATTTGAGCTGGCACTTGAAGGAAAAGGGCAAAACAGCTACATGATGCTTTAAGGGAAGAATAGGCAGATGAAACAACAAACACAAATGTCCCCACAGAACTTAGTGTATTAGATGTATATATACAGAGAGCTGGCATGTCTAGATTTTAGGAATGACAGGCACTGCTATGAAATAAAATCAAAGAACTAGGTAGGGGCCAAACATAGAGACCAGAAATGGTACAATGAAGATGGTGGGCTTTAACTGGAATGGATAAGTGTTGAATGTTTGTAGGTATTGAATGCCAAAAGCAGCACTGTTTAGCAGAAATTATTGTGATGACTAAAAGGTTGACTATCTGTTATCTGATAACAATCACCATTAGCTACATACTCCCATTGAGCACTCAGACTGAGGCCAATGTGATGGGGGAACTGGATATTTTATTATATCTAATTTTAATAAAAACCAAATAATTTTTATATTTAAAGATTTTAATACAATGTCAACAATTTAATTTGTTCAATTTGATTATTTTTACTTGAAATTAATTTAATAATTTAAATGTAAATTACCCAATATGGTACAGACAAGGAGAGCTAATGAGTTAAGAATTATCTTAAATGAAACATTATTCAAAATGTACTGTAAGTTTTTCTTGTTCTTTTGAGGGTCCACCTCAAGGGATCTATCAGTCTAAGAAAATTGAGTCTAGAGTGCCCTCATTTTTAGTTGAATAATGAAAATTCTACCTTCACTGCTACTTATTGGATCTTTCAAGCAACTGTGTTTGGAAAATGATAAGGTACTTAAAAAATTTGGGAGTCAGTCAATATTCGTTTAACAAGAGCATTGAAGTCAGAGCAATACAGATTTAAATAAAACCCTGACCACTTGCTAATTTGCAGAATATAAAGAAAGCAATCTAGTTTCATCATCTTTACAGTGGGATAGAAATGTTAATAATACCAACCTGATAGGTCATTTGTGTTGATTAGAGATGATAGTTCAGAGTATTTAACAGAAATCTGGATGCATAGCAAGCATTAAATGAATGTGAAACACAACAGTCACTGTTGTTCTGAGGCTGACTGATCCAGAGGGTTGTTGTTCCAGTTGGCTTGATAATCTGAATATTTCAAAGGTCACGTAACTATGAAAGGCATGATCTGAGATGTGAATTTAAATTGCTGCGATTCGAGAGTTAGTAATTCTGACTTTTGGATATTTGTTTGGGTTCTGTGATGTTACATTTTGCACATGTTCTTTAAACTGAAATACACTTCTATTCTAATAAGTGTACTTGGCAAACAAGGTGTTGTCAGTGATTATTGTGAAAGAGTCCTCATCACAATAAGAGTTTATAGTGTTTTAATAACTTTAACTTTGAAACTGTTCCAAAATGTATTGCATACTAGTGTCATTTAGAATAAATGAAAATTTAGCTCCAAAACTCTCAGCCAGAATTATGTATGCCGTTTGAGATGTGGGCTCTTCAGACATCTCATATTTTCTCTCTTACCGTGAATCCTGCTGTTTTTGTTGAATGGATGAGTACTTCTGGGAGCATTCTTTTATTAAATCATACCTTAACTATGCCATATAGATACCATTTTTTTCTGTTTTATATTAAATTAAATTAATACTTTGAAAGGTTAAGTAACCTTTTCAAGATCACATTGCTAGGAAGTGTTTGAATTAAGATTTGAAACCAATGTCTTTCTGGGGAACAAACTCAGCAGTTGAAGAGATAATGTCTTACTGTGTAAAATGGAACATGTATTATTGGTCCTCAATGTATATAAATTGAAATTTCAAACTGCATAAAGTTACTCTTTCTTAGGAAATAATTAACTCAAAAATGCGCAAGCCAGAGAGAGAGTATGTATGTGACAGAATTGGCTGATGGAATTTGCACACTACCTTGTCATTTATCTTGGATTCTAGTTTGCCAACACAATATCCAACAAGTTTCAAAATTCCCAACCTTAACTGACTTTCCACTAACCCCTTAAAATTTAGAACAAATACTTTTAAAAAGAACCAATAATATCTTAAGCTTAAACACAAAACCAGAAAAAATTATACAAAGCATTATTCATTGAAATTTATTTCATGAATATTTATAGATTTCCTAGGTGCCAAGCATGACTGTTAGGTGCTTGACATTCTGACCAGGATAAACTAAATTCTTTTTCTGATGGTTTACATACACTCCAAAATGACAGATGAACAGTAAATCAAAAGCAAAACCAAAAATGAAGAAAACCATTATGAATAAATAGTAATGAGTAGATCTAAAAGGAAAAGATAGCATTCCAAGTGTATGTAGTAGGATAGTTTTGAACAATACTTAGTGAAAGTTGCCCTCATGGAACAACTTTTGAATGGAACCTGGATGAAGTTAAGAACATTGTTTTCCAGATTTCTGAGAAGGATCATTCAGGACAGAAGAGAGACAGAGAATGAGGGAGTTTTGAGGAAGAATGAACTTGGTGCATTGGACAAGAAGGTCAACGTGCTTTGAGCTGAGGGCAGAGTGGTAGGAGACTGGTTGCAACAATAGTTTCCATGGTCAAAGCTTTAGGTTATAGGAAGATGTAAGAGGAATGACACGATCTGACTTGAATGCTGAAAACTTCGTCCTATTGCTGATGAAGAAAAGGCAAGTCCAGGAGGAGGGAAGTTTTTAGAAGATTATTGTGTTAAGCTTGCCTGAAAATTAAAATTATTTGTCTTAGCACCTGTGAAGTAATAAGAAGTGACCATATTTGGGTTGCAACTCGTAAGGACAGAATACAGACCTTTCTGATGGGGTATATGTGAAAGAAAGAAAGAGGAATCTAAAAGCGAGTAAGGAAAATGGAAACTTGCTGGGGAGAACTTTTCAAATATTAGCAGAAGTCCTTTACAAAGTCCAGAGTCTAGCCATATTAAATTTATAATTTTTCACTTAATATTATATACTTTGCATTATTTTTCACGTACAATAAGAATATGTGATATTTCCAATAAAAACAAAGTCATATAAAAGCAAAATTGCTATAATTCATGAATAAACTTCTTTAACAAAAATTTCAAGCATGCATTAAGAGTTTTTATTTTATCATCTATACTGCACAAGCATATATTAAACCTTAAATAGGTAAGTGTCAAGTATTATTTCTCAATTTCCTAATAAATACTAATATAAAAGAGAGAATATCTTTCTTTGCCCCTGCAATCTTTAGTAGCTTTCCTTTGATTCAATCTGGATCCTTTCTTATTAATTTCCCTTTTATACCAAACTTATCTTACATATCTTACCTGTTCTGCTTTTAATTATAATTTAACTCTAGGCTTGTTTCTGAATTCATAATTTTCATTATTTTGTTAAATAAACACATTTTTATTCCTTAAGGAAGCTTGCATCCATTGGGAATTTTCTTCTGCTACATTTAATGTTTTTTCTACCAAGTTTGGCATATCAATCGTGTTACATTAATTCTGTAAAATATTATGCATAATTGAAAAAGAGTAAGCTAGAATAACATGGACTCACATCAATAGATTTTCCAAATTATAAAAAGTTACAAAGAAAATATAAAATACTGTAAATATGAATAAAGTAAAAATAATCTAATTTTTATGTCTATCAAAAAATGCTAAACTCTGGAAACCAACAATCTCAGTTCTTAACAGATTGAAATGATAGTTTAGTTACCTTGCCTTCTTCATATTTATCATAAATAAAGTACCTTGATGAGTTTCTTCAACACCAGAACAAAATACCTGACACCTGCAATACAATGGAGAAGAGGTTTATTTTGGCTCACTGCTGAGTTTCCGTACATGTTGTACAGACTTAAACACAGAAAAAGTTTGGTGGGAGGCCCTGAACAGAGAAAAACTGCTCACTTCAAGGCTATCAGGAAGCAGAGAGAGAAGGAGGGCCTAGGCAGGGATATGGACCCTTTCATATCAAGTCCCCTATGACCTGCCTTTTCTGGCCTAACTCCACTTCTCTTATCTGTATGACCTGAATGATTCGGTTACCTTCAAACACCTCATGTATGAGTGCAGGAGTCCTTTAGAGGGAGATTCTTGATCCAAACCACAACACAGTAAAAGAAAAAAAGTGTTCTATGTTATCCTTACTATGGAACCCAGGGAATTTGGTACATAGTTATGAAAGAAACATTCTTCAGCAAGATGAACTATTGGTTTCTGTTTAATTTGACAAATGGCAAGAAACATATGCAATATTCAGGAAATACTATGAATTTCAGTATTTTACGCATTTCATAGATTAGGTAAAAAAGTAATGTGAAAGAAATCTTTTAAACTATGAATATATTTATTGTTTACATTTATTTTCTCTATGAAATGTAACAAATATTGTTTGGGCAATTAAATGCTTAAACATTAAAGTAAATTTTTGGCACAATGAATGTCATGAAACTATCATATTTTTTCCCTATGAGTGTTGCCTTCCTACTGAATCTCAAGGGAAATTTTATTACCTTAGTTTTCAAACAAGTGTGTCTCAAAAAGAAGTGAGAATTTAAGAAAAAAATGCCTTTCATAGCATCTAGCAAAATACTCCTTAAACCTACCTCAGGGAGAAATCAGCCCTAGTGTATCTTAAGCTAATATCCAGAAATTTGAAAGGAGTTCAAACCTTCCAGTTGGTAAAACTAGTTCTTGGATGAAATTACTGGTAGTGGCCGGGCGTGGTGGCTCACACCTGTAATCCCAGCACTTGGGAGGCTGAGACAGGCGGATTGTTGTGAGTTCGAGACCAGCCTGGGCTACAAAGTGAGCTCAAGACCAGCCTGAATGGCATAGTGAGACCCTGTCTCAAAAACGCCAGGGCAGGGGATCTAGCTCAGCGGCCTAAGTGCCTGCCCAGCAAGCACAAGATCATAAGTTCAATCCCTGGTGCCGCAAAAAAAAAAAAAGAAAAAAAAATTACTGGTAGTTCAATGACCTCTTGAAAACAAAGGAACCTTGACAGGGAGAGAGTTTGTTTTCTGGCAAATTCTGAAAGTTCAGTTAAAATAGACCAAAAGGAATGGGGCATAAACAAGGTATTACTGGACTTTACCCATATTTTTTCCTAAATCAAACTGGAAAAGGCATGAAATAGT
>RJWT010055468.1:0-10164 GCA_004365215.1 Cuniculus paca
GTTTTATACTACTTTGTTTTGTTTGAGTTTATTGTCTGTAAATGTAAGAACAACCATTTTGAAGAAAGCAAGAGACACTAGGGTAACCATTGTTAATCTCCTGTTGTTATGTTTTGAAAACCTGTATAGCTTGCAGTGTTCTGCTTTGAAATGCTATATTATGTTTGACTCTATTCTGTTTTCTTTCGCTTTTTTCATTTTGTTTTGTTTTGTTTTGTCCTATTTTCTTTAAAATAAAAAAAATAAAAATAAAACCTTTCAAATATCTATATGTAGCCTACATCATCATTTTATAAAACTTCAATACCCAGAAAATGGAAGAAAGGAAAGATTATATGTATGTAGGTTAACACGTATAACTGTATGTATGTGTATGTGTGCAAGATAACTATACTACTAATCTCTGTTGGTTCATCAAAAAGAACAGTTTGTGCTTTGTTTGATTGTTTGATAATTTTTTATGCCTAGATCTTGTAACCTGAACAACTACTTCGAAGATAACAATATGGAATGTATTAACTAGTGTTGATTTCTTACTGTTATTTGTTTTTTTAAATTCTGTATTATTTCTATTCTTTTTTTCTGTTTTGCTTTTTTAAAATAAAAAAACTCAATACCTAGAATACCTTTATTTTTTAAAAACAAGTAAAATGAGGGAAATGAAGTGCAAATCATCTCAAACTCAGATGTTTTCAGTAAATGAGTTTGAAGTGAAATTTATGCCATGTTTTTAAGTCAAAAAGAAATGTAACTATACAGGTGAAGTAATTTTCAATTGGCACAAGTTCAGTTTTCTTCCTGAAATATATGCTGATTAAAAGAAATAATTTCTATTTGTAAATTTCATCAGTCTCTGCTGAACCCCTGTTGACCTCAAATTTACAGTGAAGGACTTATGACACAGGGGAAGTGACTAGAAAGATATTTATCCTCCCTCTATTTTGATATTCTTTTTCAAAGAATATCTGCAAAGATATTTAATACTAGAAATATTGATAAAAGACATTGTGCAAAAGAAAGAACACAGCCTAGTCAAGTTTAGCCTGGTAATGAGATAATTCAGAGAGGTAGGACTAACAGTGATTTAGGACATGAATAGAGACGGTCACATGGCCAATGAAGACTGTAAGGGAAGAAATTAATAGAGATGAAGCAAAAGGGCTCATCTGAGAACACTTTATGAAGATCTTGACTGTCATGTCCACAAATAGAAAATTTAATCTTACAGGTGAATGGAAAAACCTACCTTTGTTTTTAGAAAGGGGTCAAAATGATTTGGCTTGTGTTTTGGATATCTGACTAATGATAGATGGAGAATACAGATGAAGGGAACGGATTGAAAGTGGGGCAATTAGAAGGCTGCTGCAATAATCCAAGCAAGGGAATAAGCTCAATATGAGTTGGCATTTCTAGTATTCTCTGCTGTATACATCCTCAGGGTCTAAAATACAGGAATAGTTGAAAAGCAACAAGTGACTGCCATTTGTGACCAAGAGGGAAGTACAATGTAATATAAGTCATTTGGTAAGGAATTTTGTGGTACTCATCCACAAATTTCCAGATAACTCTCTTTCAAGACACTATCCAGATTGTGCCAACTGCCTAAATTGAGCTACACTTCACTGAGCATTTGTCACACACAAATTTGCTTAGCATCATTGTACATATGATCTCATTTAATTTCATAAAAACTTAAAAAACTGGTATATTATTATTTCTCAATTACATGTAAATGAAATAAAGTGTCTATCTCAGGTCCTGAAGCTCTGACTGGTACCAGGATTTGATTACAAGACTGACTTTAAAGTCTGTGATTATACAACTCTGTTGAAGTGAGGATCAGTTAATTGGCTTATTAATGAGATTTTATGTATCTTTCTTCCACAAACAATAGCAGCACACACACTATGAACATTTGTGTATATAAATTTTTAACAAATTTTCTAAAGTATTGCTGTAAGATTTAATAAACCTTTTTATTCTCAAGAGTCCTTATTGGACATGAAATTTCAGAAAATCCTCCACCCCTAATTACCTTGAAAATGCATAATTCATTTTAACACCCCCCCACCTCCGTCCTGGGCAAAAAGTTGTATTATTAACTCTGATTTTTGAATGCAAATATTGCCCCTTCTATCATGAAATATCTTTGGATGAATTTCCACAAATACTAAATAAAAGTGAGGAATAAAATATCCTCTAAACAAACAGTACACTTTACCTGGCCCTGCTGCAAATACTGTTTGTAATTCTACTCTTCTCTTTGCTCCAGTATTCTCTTGCTAAAGTTATTTGAAAGTGTATTGCTTTTCTATTCTGGAAATAATATTTTACACTTCTTTGTTTTTAATGGGACTCTGAAAGTAGCAACATAATATTCTTTTCCTTCTCAGTGTTGCCCTTTTCTCTTAGAAAATGAATTTTCCATCTGTTATTTCAAAGTACCCTGCCAAATTCATGTTCTGCTTAAGGTCCAAGTGCATCCCTAACATGAAGGAAACACATCTCTCAGGGACAAAAACCAACATTCCATCAAACTCAAATAATTGCTTTTAAAATGCCTATTGCTTTTATTAGTATCTTTTCCATTGCTCTCATATGATGGGCATACTCTCTTTGAAATGACTTTATTTTCCATATATGTGTTAAGAAAATATTTTGATTATAGAAATATGCAGTTGAGTCAGTATGATAATTCTCATTCGTCCACAAGAAACTCACAATTTCAGAATTTTGGGCAATTGAGAGAAAGAATAAACTAAAATTTTCTTTTGACAAAAGCCATTAGAAAAAAGTAGTATGTAAAGGAAATTAAGTCACTGGACTTGTCAACAGGATCAAAATTTGCACTTAAAAATTTTATCTGTGAAACAGGCATAGTAATAAAAACAGGTTTCTATACAAATTAAATACATGTGAAAATGCCTACCACAATTCCAGGTAAGTAGAAAAATTCAATGAATAATAGGAACAATGAGAGTAGTTGTTACTATTGTCATTTCAAGGTAAACATTAAATTTTCATTCTTTATTTATTGAACATTTACTGACCATTTATGACAGTTATCCATAGAAGAAGCTCTTAATGTAGTAAGGATGAAAAACAAATAAATAGTTAACTATTATACAATGCAACTCTTATAAATATATGTAAGAACTGCCTTGTAAAACCAAGATATAGCAATTTAAATAATACCTTATATTTATAAAACATTTTATACTCTTTAAAGTTCACCACAGCCACTTGAAATAGGCTTAAACTACCAGTTTTATAGATAATCATTATTATCACCTAGAAGCCATCATTTGCTACCTGACTTTTATGCCAGGCTATGGACCAGGAGCTTTTGATGTATTGCACCATTCAACTATCAACAAAAAGCACTTGTGAAATAGCTGCTTTGATTCCTCTTTCACAGATGGTAAAAGTAAGATTCAGTGAGTCTCACTCACTTTTCCTAAATACACAAGTGACGTAGTCCAGATATGAACATGGATTGTTCTTTCTGAATATCACGGTGTTTCTTCCATTCACAGATGAGAATGTAACTCAGCATTAGTGATCAGAAGAGCAAAATTTTTTTCTCATTGTCATCTAATACATTCACCTTGAATAAACAATGCAAAACAGAGGCTGACAATTAGCACTCTGATCTCTAGATTACATAAAGTTATCTTTCTCCAGATTCATCTCATCAGTAACCATTAAACAAAGCTAAGGCATATCAACAGATAAGGTTCACAAGTAAACGGCCCTTGGAGAAGCCACTGAACCAGCTTGGGTATGTTATGATAGGTAAATATTGATATTACCAACTCTCATAGCTCTGACAGTCCATCTTCCAGAAGTCATATTGGTGACATAAATATTAAAAAGTTGGTTTTTACTTCCCAATGAAAGTAAAACTCTAAACAAACTGCTAACCCTTATTCAGGAAATTGTTAAGAAAAACCATTAATTAAACTACTGCAAGCTAAATCAAGACAAGGAAAGCATTTTCATGATAGAAATTTGTTAACTCAGAGATGATACTCTGTATTCTCTCAGATCACTGATGATTAGAGGTGAATATGTTCTTGCTTCTGTCAAAGGCTGTCCCCCAAGGTAATAATTGTGTTACTGAATTTGGCCTGCCATAAAACCCTGTGTGGAAACATTTTCTTACAGGTAACAATCAAGTTGGTTTCATCCAAAGTACGCAGTTTCAACATATCCAAATCAATAGATGCAATATATCACATAAACAGAAACAAGAATAAAAATCAAATAATCAACTCAATATATGCAGAATAGCCTTTGACAAAACTTAACATCCATTCATGATAAAAAAAACTTGATGAAAATTGGTACAGAAGGACCTCACCTCAAAATGATGAGTCATTAATGACAAACCTCCTGCCATTATCATACTTAATGGGGAAAAAAAGAAAGTATTCACACTAAAATTAGGAACAAGACAAGGGTGTCCACTCGTGCTACTCCTGTTCAATATAGTGCTCAAAACTTTGGCCAAAGAAATTAGGAAAGAGAAAGAAATAAAAGGAATTTGAATAGGAAAGGAAGTTAAAATATCCTTATTTGAAAATGACAAGATTCTTTCACACAGATAATTTAAAAAAAAGAGTCCACTACAAGACTTCTAGATTAATAAAAATAATTCAGCAAAGTGAAAGACAGAAAATAAACACACAAAAATCAGTAACATTCCTATATACCAATAATGAACATACTGGGAAAGAATCAGGAAAACAATCCATTTGTAGTAACTTCAAGAAAAAAAAATTAAATACCTTGGAACTACATTAATCAAAGGAATGAAAGACCTCTATAATGAAAATTATACTGCTCTGATAAAAGAGTTTGAAAAGAACATAAGGAAATGAAAAGATATCCCCTCTTCTTAGACAAGCTGAAACATCATGAAAATGGCCATATTATCAAAAATTATTAGTAGATTTAATGCAATCCCTATCAAAAAAACTTTCAACTTTTTTCACAGAACTAGAAAGAATACTTCTAAAATCGACATGGAATCAGAAAAGACACAAGAGACAAATAAATCTTGAGAAGCAAAAGGAAAGCAGGAAGCATTACAATCCTAGACTTTATTCTACGCTACAGTATCACAGCAGTAAAAGCAGCATGATACAGCAGGCATAAAAGCAGATACAGTATATCGACCAATAGAATAGAATAGAAGTTGTAGAAACAACCCCAAGCACCTTCAACCATCTAATTTTGACAAAGAGGCCAAGAATATATATTATAACAAAACAGCTTCTTTAACAAGTAGTGCTGGAAAAACTGGTTATTATATGCATGACAGCAAACATTGAACCTTATCACTTACAACATCCTAAAATAAAATCTAATTAAGCCAAAGGCATACATAAAAATAGAAGCACTGAATCTGCAGGAAGAAAATCTTGGTAAAACTCTTGAAGATATAAAATGGGCAAAGGTTTCCTGAACAGAACCCTAACTGCACAATAAATAAAACGATGAATCAACAAATGAGATTAATACCAAATTAAAACACTTCTGCACAGTGAACAACCAACAAAGTAAAGAGACCATTCACACAATGGTAGAAAATTTTTACTAGGTACTCGTCCTTAGACAGAAGAGTAATAAGTAAAATATATAAAGAACTCAAAAAATTAGAGCCCCTAAAATAAAAGACCTAATTGAAAAATGAACAATTGAAATGAATAGACACCACTCAGAAGAGGAAATACAAATGGCCAAAAATACGTACATGAAAAATGTTTAGCATCTTTGGTCATTAGATAAATGCAAATAAAAATAACACTGAGATTCCATCTTACTCCAAGAAGAATGGCCATTATCAAGGACTCACCAAACAAACAAAGAAAAAAGAAATACCGACAATGTTATGGGAAAAAGGGAACACTTCTACATTGTTGCTGGGAATATAAACCAGTACAACCACTTTGCAAATTAGTATGGAGGTTTTTCAGAAAACTAAAAACACAAATTTCGTTTGACACAACTATACCTCTACTGAGTATCTTCCAAAAGGTAAAGTCATACCCTACAGTAATACATGCATACCCATGTTTAAACCAGCACAAATCACAAATAGCTAAATCATAGAAGCAGCCTTTATGCATATTTACAGATGAATGAACAAAGAAAATGCACTATATATATATATACAATAGAGTACTATTCAGCTACAAAGGATAAATTTGAGTCATTTGTAGGAAAATGGATAGATCTTGGGCCCATAACATGAAGTTCAATAAGTCAGTCACAGAAGATTATAACATTTCTAATATGAAAGATCCAAAATATAATCAATTTAAAGGACAAAATAAAAGATCTGTGTTAAAAAAAACAGGTAGGTAGATACAGGTAGGTGATGGGAAAAGAATCTGAGAAAGGTGGGAGAGGGAGGAAGAGAGAGGGGAAAGGGGAATAAAAATGATCAAGATGCAATATGTATATGTTTCAAATCCCAAAGTAAAGGAACTAATGATATATCATAAATATATCCTAATAATAAAAATAAAAATTGTACTCCTCCAAAAGAAAAATCTCTGCCAGGTAAAAAAACTTACTCCTGAGTAGGAGTTAGCATGTTTCTTTCTGACAAAAACTATATAAACTCTCATTTCATCTTTACTATGTGGTCTCTGAGAAACTTAGACTTGAGCTTTCTATTAGTTTATTACAACGAGGTTGTATAAGGCTATCATTTTTTCTTTTTCTTTCCCTTACTCATGTATCTAATAGGTCTCCATTCTTAAAATGAGAGACTAAAGCATTTAATTGTAATATTCTATATTTTCATAAAATAAAATGTATAGTCTTATTTTTTCAGATATTAAAGTTATCAGTATGTGAATATCATTTTTTCAAAGAAAATTTACCATATTCTTAAAATGTATTGATTTATCTATGTTGAACATTGCTCCTGTCCCCTAATAGGAGAGAAGGGTAAACAGATAAAATACAATTTGATAATTACTACCAGTACTACAGTGATACTTATTAGAATAATTTGCAAGCTGCTTACAATGAGTATGCAATATATCCCTTCCTATTCACATCTATCTTAGGTTTGCTTTCTTGATGAGCAGAAAGATGCTCACTGTTTGTTTAATGTGGCTTTCTGAAATGTATCTTAAAATTTAAGCACCTTGGACCTTTGAGTACATTAAATTTTGGGGTTAGAGAGATCAGGTTGAATACCTCCTTAGAAAGGCTTCTTTGTGCCCTGCAATGCACAGGGAACTATCTAACTGCATCTGGAGGCATTCTCTTCAGAGCAGACATAATAGGCCCTGATTATCTCCTACAGCCAACGATGGTAAACAGGTCCTGTATCCCCAACCTGGGTGTGAGCCCTTAAGAGCTTAGGTTTCATTTACTTTGTATATTATGCACTTTTTACTGAGCTTCTAACTTCAACTCAATTTAACAATTAATTATTAAGCTCCTATTTTTTTCTGAAAAAACTAAAATAAATAAAATTTCCTGCTCAAAATTCAATAATAAGGAGGTTACAGACACAGAAACAGATTTTGTACAGTACATGTAATTACAGTAATATAGGCATGTTAAAGGAGTCTGGTTCTTAGTAGGGCTCATAACGGGTTTGTGAAAGACCTTTGGTGATGATGGCCAATAAAGAGTGGGAGTAGACATGGGTCAGGAAGAAAAGAGGTTGGGAAATAACCCAGATATCTGCTCATCACTCAAGCACAATTTCCAAACGTGAGACCAGGGTGATTGGGGCAGACTTCTGTCCCAATGATCCAACGTGTTGAGCAAGTGAAATGGATACTAGATTCAAGAAATAGGTGAGTCCAAAATCAAGCAAGTGTTAAAGATTCTGGAAGATCAATTCAGTCAAGGGAGTTTAAGAAGAGAATTTTGCCTCTCCAGGGGAGGGTGACTTGAGGTGGGTGTTATATCATTGGCCAAGTAGGCTGACATTGAGACTTGAACACCAGTCTTACCTAGTTCCAGTGGTAAATGGACTATGACAATGAAACTGAAGCAGAATTCCAGGCATTTTTTGTACTGAAAGTCTCTTCGTGACCATGCGAAATTGCTCAGGTTCCCCACCTACTCTCACACAGACACGTTACAGACTATGATTATAATGAAAGGCTAATTTTGAACCTCATCCAATGGTAGTCTAAGACATAATCAACTTCTTACTTAGAAAAATATTGACAAGGGCTCTTGACTGAGGGGTTTGAGTTTGAGGGTGTGGGTAAAGGGATAAAGGCAGTGTTAAACACACTGGCTGTTGAAACATTTTAAAAAGTGGGTTAAAGCAATTCTTTTACTGTCCTCTCAAGCAGAAAAGGAAGCTATTCGTTCTCATTTGTTTGAAGTTATCGGAAAGAGGTACCATCATTCACTGCCATTTGACAACCTGAGTGTCAGGTAGCTGTTATAATATAAACTTGGGAAAGTAATGGACCTCACTGCATTTTTCTCTGATGAACTTTTCACATCTTCAACTATTATGTAGATTCACGTGGTTTTTTTTGTGTGTGTGTGTGGTCTCTCAGGAGGCCCACAAGGAACCTTTCAGAAATATTCCAGCATATGAAAATCCTAACTAGACAGACGAAAAAAAAATCTTCGTTCTGTTCCTTTTGTGCTCTGTGGGAGTTTGCCTTGTTTGCATGATTGATCAGTTTGCCTATTGCTTTTCAAAATCATTTTTCAAATGCAGACACAAAGCTAAAAATAAGAGGAGGAGTATCTAGGGCTGGGTTGGGTGAAAGGGCATCAAATCCAGAATAAACTCTTTTGATAGCTCATGAATATTCTTCGTGCATATATCATATGGTTTCAGTCAATAGCAGTTTCTGCAGCCTCCATTATTTAGATAACAAGGATAAAATTCCCAAAGATGAACTGCAGAAAGAAAAGGCTCCTTGGGGTGTTGTCGTTGTTGCTGTGTGTGTGGAGAGGGGTGTCTGACCATCAGCAATACACTTAAGTATCAATACACTGGACGGTATGTAATCTGCCAAAGCCCTGCTAGGATTTCTAAACATTTTCAGGGCTGATTTCCATTTGTTCTCAGGAGTGCTTAGCATTTCTCACTGTGCCTGCTGGGCAGTTTCTCTGCAGGTGCTCTCTCTATGTCTAACATTTAAGGAAGAAACTCCATCACTGAATTCTCAGAGAGATCCTCTCTTTGCCCAGATTTTAAACTGGAAGACATTCCACTGTATCAGACACTGCCCTCAGAAATAGTACCTCTTCCCTCAAGTTTTATGTTCTCTGTGTTTCCACTCATCTTCTTTATCTTCACCTCCACTACCTTTTTTCAAGCGTCATCATCTCTTACCCATATTATCAAAGTAGTTCTCTGACCTTCCAGTGGGCATTACTACTTCTTCTCCCTGTTTCCCTCGGCCTCTCCCTCCCATCCCAAACCTAGCATTACTTCACCCATACTGATTCAAAAATGCAAATATGAAAATTTAACTTGCTTGATTAAAAAATCAGGACTACTCTTAATCAAATGCTAAGGAAGGGAGGAAAAAAGGAATACACAGTATTTTTGATCATCTGCAATTTGTCATCCTCTATGATAAGAAAAAAATATGTATATATATCCTATACCTTCACAATTTATCCTAAACAAACAAAAGCTCAGGAACGCAACATAATTTGCCTGAGGTCACATGACCACTAGATAGAGTACAAAACACCTAAGCTATGCAGGCATATGTCGACTTTCATTATTTTGCATCAATTCTAGATTCTTTGTTTTTATTTTGAAGAGAATAAAACAAATACAAAATAAAACAGAGTATTCAGTCAAAACAAAACAAAGAATGTGATAAAAGACTTGAAAACAAAATAAAAATAAACCAACAATGGTTACCATGTTGCCCCTTGCTATCTTCAAAATAACTTCCCATACCATCAGGCATAATAAAATCAAACACAATAGAACAGAATAAAACCAATCAAAACAAAACAATGAAAGCAATACAGCACTTCAAAACAAGGCAGTTGAAATACTACAGTGGCTACCATAATGCATCTTATTATCTTCAAAGTAGCTGTTTATATCATCAGACATAATAAAAACAAACAAAACAAAATAGAATATTCAATCAAAACAAAACAATGAACATAATACAAGACTTCAAAACAAAT
>RJWT010055469.1:0-10163 GCA_004365215.1 Cuniculus paca
GCCTTAAATGTCCCACAAATCTCATGTGTTGAGGGGTTGACCCCTGATATTCAGAGGCCTTGGGAGGTGGTTGAATCACCTGGACCTTGTCAGAGAATTGATTTGTGTATGGATTCATAGCTTTAAGGGATTCCGAGGGGAGAGGCCTCACTGCTGTGACAGGGTGTTTCTGGACTCTCCTTTTCCCTCTGTAAACGACAGTGGTGAGATGGATAAAATCCACACTTTTCTGACTCAGACGGTAGGAGTGGATGCAGGATGGGCTGCCTGTGTGGCACAGGTGTGGGTCAAGTATTGGTGTCTTTGGGTAGGACCATTTTCCAAACCTAACTGTGCCTCAAAATCTCCTAATCAATGCCCACAGGAGCACTAATGGCCTGGAAAGCCTGTTTCCTTAAAAGCATCTCTTCTCTGACCTTCAGTGTTAATTAGCAGTAGCAGGTTTCAGTATGAGCTTTTAATGAAATGTTGCCTTTACTCTTAGCTCTTTCAGCCCAATACCTTGTAGGCCTCCATCTTAGTTGTATTTCCTTTTCTGAACAGTTTTTCTCAATCTGTCAAGACCCAGCTGAGGCCTTATCTCTGATGAGCAGCTTTCTCAAGCTACGCTGGTCCCTCCTTCTTTTTTGTTTGGTATGTATATTCGAGCCCAGTTTTCTGTTCCCCTCTTCTGTGTAGACAAGAGTGCAATGGGGTTGTGGAAAGATTCCCTTTTCTAGAGGCAGGGTGTCAGAGGGTCCAGGTATATCATCCACCAGCTGAATCTGGAACTTTATTTTAGATAAACCCTTATTCTTTTTTATTGGTTGGGTTTGCACACTGGTGTTGAATGAAGCACTTGTTGAATGTAGAACCTTTGAGAGACCCACCCAGCAGGTCCTGGAGGTCCCTGGGGGTGCATCCTTAAGGGTACCCGGTCTCCCAGTTCTCTGCATGCCGATGTGAGAGGTTTGCTCCACCACATGTTCCTACCATGAAGAACCACCCACTTGAAAGATCCCAAGCCATGGGACCACCTAGCTTTGCACTGGAACCTCTAGAACCATGAGCTAAATCACTCCTCCTTCTAAGTTAATTACATTGGGTATTTTGTAGTAATGCAAAACTAATACAACTTGCACATTCCTCCTGCCCTGCTTCACGCAGTTACGAGTGTCTCTGCGACCCATAAGGATATGTGCTCTGGATTCCTGGTTTTTATTCATTTGTTATTGATGTTTTGAGGAGTATGGATCCCATTGAGAATCAATCAGAACTTTACTATCTTCCGAAAATGTCTGACATATCCCACAGAGGTAAAATGTTATACTTAGAAACACTCCAGACCTACCCATGGAGTTGCGTGGACACTTCCAGAGATCTCTAAGCCTCCTTAGCAGCCTTCTTTCCAATCCTTTGTTCCCTGGGGCAGAGCTTACCTGACCGCAGCTGTCCACAGATAATGACACCTTGTAGTTATCATGGGCAGAGGACCTTGTGTATCCTCAAAAGAAGGGGCTGGCATGGCAGGAACAAGGGGATCTGCCTGGACTACCTGGGACAGCAGCCCTAAGGTCCTTTGCAAATTTTCCCCAAGGACCTAGGAAGGAATTGGCTCCTGCTAAATCCTAGACATGTATTAGACAGATGCACATTGCTATTGAGCTGTTTCCTCTCCTCGCGAAAAATTAAAACACTAAAAGTGACATATATTTCCCAAGGTCAGAGACCAAAGACAAAAGAAGTTCTTCCTAGATGCCAAAGCCAGTGACTTTGCTAAGCACATGGCAACCTAACCTCACAAGCTGTGGACCATTTTCATTAAAAACTATAACCGTAACCCAGGGGAAGAAGCTCAGGTTCTCTTGTGGTGCCTCCCACCAGGAGTGAGGTGGTGAGGAAGCTTTTGTGAGAATCAACCTCCAAGATGGCAGACAGTACACAACACAAGGCTGGGAAAGCAGTGGCCCTGGTTGCCAAGAGACCGAGTTCTGATTCTGCATGGTCACAATGTCGACCTGATTCTATTGACTGAACACTTTGGACAGAGCTGATACATCTTGGTATTTCCACGTCAGAGTTTGGACACTGGGGTGTGGAGGAGTAAGGAGTAAGCTAGGAGGCAGCGGGGCAGGTCAGTCTGGCTGTCAGTAAGTCCTTATCTGTGCTGAGAGTGGCTGACAGTGTGCAAGACTGAGCCTCCCCACCTAGGGCTGGGCCATACTTGGGCAGTTAGCTGGAGGTGAGCCTCTGTGGACTGTTACAGCACTCCTTTGCCCTCAGGAGCACCCCTAGACTGGGAGGAGGGCGAGGTCTGTCCCTCACCTGGAAGCCCTTCCTACCTCCCCAGCTGCCACTCGCTTGGACCCAGGCAGGAGCTCAGCTCTGAGCCATACCTGGGGCCCAGCTCAGGAGCCTCAGGGGGTTCCCTGAAAAAGTCCAGAAGGGACTCAGTACAGAACGGGAAGCAGACCCTCAACCTAGACTTTCCCACGGAAGGTGTGAAAATCATTGGCTCTCTTTCTTTCTGGCATCATTTCATTTCCCTTGAAAAAGCCCAAGGCCACTGGACATGTTTGAGGAGTATGGATCCATCCACTTTTCTTTTGCATATTATCCTGCACAGTGGAAAAGTATCAGAATGTGAACACAACTCAAACAAGGCAGTTGCTTTTATTCTCATTTTTGCAGATGGAGAAACAGAGGCACAAATGTGGTGTGATTTGACTGAACAGAGCTGCCACACAGTTGTGCAGGTTTTTCACTGTACAAAAACCCCGGCAAAGAGGTGACTGGAACTGAAACACAGCGAGCGCTACACTGGCAAACTGTGTGTGGGCCGGGTGGGGGGATGGTCAGTGGCATCGCGAAGCTGTCCTCATCTACCTTGGCATGGAGAGTCCCCTCCGTACACCAGGGCAGCCTCGCACACGCAGCTCCACGTGTGAGCCATACAGCTCTGGGAATGATGACCCTGGGTCTCTTTCTGCATCTGCTCTCTGTCCCTTAACCTCTCTACTTTCTTAAGACAACACCCCCTCCCCAGAGATGCCTGGGCTTCGCCCCACACCACAGCTGCTTGTCCCTTCGACCCACCTCCTCCAGGAAATGTTCTGAGTTCTGATAGCATGATGACGAGCCTCCCAGAGATAGTGCCTACCTGCTCCCCCAGCTCCCCCTTTCCTTCCCTTCCCTCTCCAGGGCTTGGAACTCAGGGGCCTGCAGAGATGCAGTTGCTGGATAGTGACGGAGGAGCTCCCGGGCCCCTTGCTACTGGAGTGTCCCACAATACCCGTGAAATACTTTGAATCTTAAAAGTCAAAGTTCTAAGAACCCCAAGCTGCAGCTGTCACTGAAATATTCTTATTGTTGAAATCATGTGGACCTCACAAGGTCGCATGAGCAAAAAGAAAAAAGAAAAAGACTTGGATTTCCTCCTCCTGGTGAGAAGCAGTGCTGGAGGAGTCTTCCCACCCATGCAGCCCATTCTTCAAAAGTGGGATGTCTTTATTCTTAGGTCTCTAAGCCAGAGCTGCTCTGTGTGATGTGAGGTTGGAATATTAACAGCCAACAGTGGGGCCACGCAGAAGGCAGCTGTAGGGGGAAGAGATTTCTGGGCTTTCTCTGGGACCCCAAGCTTCCCAGCTGGTCCCTGGGGCTCGGCTCTGCCTCTGCCTCTGCCTGAGGTATAGGGTTGCCCTTCTCATATCCTGGGGGCTTTCTTAGGGGTTGAGTTAGCCTCCCCTTGGTGTCACTGCTTCCATGCTTTTCATTGGCCTGAAGATTTTTGAGGTTCAGCTCTGTCTGACTTCTCTCAGAGCCTGGTCACAGACCTAGAAGCTTAGTAATTGATTTTAGGGGCACACATTCACATAGTACAGATGTTCTTTAAAAAGCCAAGCTTTTCTTGTCCCCTGAAATGCAGGGAAAGGATTTAACTCAGGTCCCAGCACATTTCTCATATGTTTTTCTCCACTTCCAGGATGTTTACATACAAGTCGAACATTTTTTCAGTTGTGTTAGATTTCCATTCTTTTGTGAATTATAGTGAGATGTTAACTGTATTGGGGGTCTCTAGTGTGAAACAGGGATATGTTTTAAGGTGTTAAACATCTCTTTAATAAAAGATGGGAGAAAGCAAGTGGTGGTGAAGAGAGATTTTTTAAAAAATTCTTTTTCAGTTAAGGAACTTGGAATTCTGAGCATTTACATGTGAAATTCAGCTGCAGCACTCTAGATATAAATAATACATTGAAATTTTTATGTAGTTAAGCATTACAGGAATCGGACAAGCTCTGCAAGAATTTGCATCTAGCTGTTTTTAAAAAATGTGTTAACTAAAAATAAAATAATTCCAGGCATATAAAGTCACTTAGACAGTCAGGAGAATTTGCAGTAGAAAATGAACTGTTTAATTTAGTGCTGACATCTTAAGCCATCCATGGGGTTAATTTATATGAAAAGGTCACCCAGGCAGTGAGTGAGGGTAGAAGCTGCTCAGAATTATAAGCCAGCACAAGTGGTTTTGTCTTCAGATATCACCCATTTCACATCTCCTGGCTGGTCATAGCACCAGCTCTCCTTTTTGATTAAACAATGCCAGAGGAACATTCCTGCAGCTAGAAGGCCAGAGAAGGGGGCAAGACAGGAGGGGAGAGAAAACGGACGTATGGGCAGGCCTCGAGGCACATTTTCCTTGGCACCCCCCCATCCCTGGGGCTTCTTGAGGGTGGGGCAATTCTGAGCAGGTGTCCCATTAATTTGCTGAGTTTCATAGCAAAATGTCACCGACTGGGTGGCTTAAACAACTGAATTTTATTTACTCACAGTTCTGGGGTCTTGGAAGCCAGAGATCCAGGTGCTGGCACATTCAGGGTCTGGGGAGGACCCATCCTGGTTCATACATGGCACCTTCTCACTGTGTCCTGGCATCTTGGAAGGCACTTCTTGCTCTCTGGGGTCGATTTAGGGTCCAAATACCCATCATCATCTAGTCATCTCCCAAAGGTCCCACCTCCAGATTCCATCACCTCGGGGGTTAGGTTTCAACATATGAATGGAGGGGGGCACAAATATTAAGAGCATCTTCAGTTCTCTTGCCTGTATGCCTAAAGAATACAGGTCAAATGGCAATCCTCTGTTTCATGTTTAAAGGTACCTCTACCTTTATTCTTAATGAATGAAGGAGAAAATGAAGGCTCATATAGTTTAGTTCAACTGGCAAATGTAGCTGGCAAACAGCAGAGCTGGGGCTTGAGCCTGGCGGGTCCTTGCAACCCAGATCCCATGGACTGAACCCCTTTATCACACTGGCTTAGCTGTGAGACTTGAGTTGGATCCCAAGAGCCTGGAAGTTATCTTGGCTGATGAGAGCAGGAAGGGTGTTTTGGGCCGATGTGTTAAGTCCTAGAAGTGTGAGAGAGCTGGTTGTCCTTATGGAGGGAGAAGTAGTTAAGGGTGTCTAGAGTGTGGATTTGTCTGGGATGAATTGCTCAGGAAGAGGATAAGGAACCGAACTCCAAATGGGCTTTCATGTCATGCTCAGGGGTTGAGCACAAAAAGATTTTAACCACAAGAATAAGTTGAAAACATATGAAAATAAAACAAAAATAAAATCCACAACTCATATGAAAAGGCGAACACACCGAGAAAAAGCATTTGCAGCTGTGTGACATTGGGTTAATAGATTTGTCATAAAAAGAACTCTTAAAACTGATTATGAAAACATTTAAACAGAACTAGATAAATGGGCAAAGGACACGAACAGATGATTCACAAAATAAGGAATACAAAGCAGTAAACTAACATATGGAAAAATGTTCAACTTCCAGTATAATCAAAGACATGCAAATGTAAACAAGAGTAAGGGAACCATTCTTTGCCTATCAGATTAGCAAATGTTTGTCAAAAAGGGAGTAGCTGACTCTGGAGGGAGTGAGTTATAAGACGTTATTGGGATGCTCAAATCCTGGGTGCCAGATGCGTCTTTCCCTGTCACTCTGCAGTTCCAGTTCTGGCAGCCAACCCCTTCAATGCTACATCTGCACAATGAAAACAAATCAGAAGCGAGAAGGCAGGTGGCGTGGGTGACCAGTGTTTGGAGTATCATAAAAACGTCGACACCAGGAGGGTAACTCCAGCCATGACTTCTCATAGGACTCCAGAAGTACAGAGTCAGTTCTTTATTGTTTTGTCCAAACCCATTTTGCCACACCCATTTTCACATTTCATTAAGTGTGTCATTGACCAAATTGTAATCTCAACTGAAAATGTGGGCATATCCCAGATTTATTTTTTCCTCCTTTTCCCCTTTCATTTAATGTATTCCCCTCAAATTTTGTCAGTTACACCTGATGAAGTCTTTTGGATTGATTCTCATCTTTGTAATTGCCTCTCTAGTGACCCCTTATTTTCTTCTCAGTTATTTCCAGAGCTTCCTATCATGGGTTGTTCTCATGAGGGATGTGGAAGAAGGGGGAAGGGAAAGTATGAAGGGGAAAATACAAACAGGAGTTTCAAAGGTGTGTAAGTTTGTTTTCCTTGTTTTTGGAAGATCTGAAGTGAGTATTTCAAAAGGCTAAAATGCATTGAATCTGTGTGATGTGAACCAGATGTTTATTAGATTCCTTTATTTTTCTCTGTATTTGGAATATTTAGTAATAAAAATGTTTCAAGTTTCCCATCTGACCTCCTGTCTGGAAATTTCCTTACATTCTTAACCTTCTTCTGCAATTCTATTAATTTTAATAAACACATCTGATTCTGTCACTTCCTACTGGAAAACCTCCATTAGATTAGTTTCCCATCTCTTACAGAATAATATCCAAGCATCTTAGCTTGATACAACAGATCATTCATACCCAGTATGCAAGGCCTGCCAACCATCAGTCTTCCTCAAGCCCTAACCCTCAGGACTTCAGAGTCTAACCCACACTTCTTCTACCAACACCTTTCATTTCTCCATTTTAACTTACTTCTCAAAGCCAAGAGCATATATCTTTTCCAGAAGAAAGATTCTTTTGATGTTCCTCAGATGTTGGTCATTTCTTGCTTTAGTTTCTCAAAAAGTCTTGTTACTGCTCTTACCATATTGTTTTGTGATTTGTTTTCATTGTTTCTTTCAGTAGACTGTGAGTTTCTCCAGGATGGGTTGGTGTCCTGTTCATCTTTGCAAGTTTCAGACTGAGTGCAGAGCCAAGAGCTTCGGCGGCCCTGCAGTGCTCTTTGGATGGACAAAACAGAAGCTGAGAGTCAACACACACCAGGACAGGAGGCCTGTCCCTCCTCAGTGGAAATTGAGATGGTATGCACAGGAGCATTTGCAGGAGGATCTGTTTTGTGAACATGGGGAGTAGAGCCTCTGATCAAAGAAGAGGGAATCTAATTCAAAGGCAGAAAGCAACATGGGAATTTCAAACATTCGCTTGAGGGTGTTCTGTGAGCGGAGACTCCCAGCGTAGACAGGTACACCACTGTCTTTTGGTGACAGTGTGCTGGTTCTGCAGTCCAGCTCTGCTTTTGGATTGAGGCCGTGATTCCTCGAGTTGCAGAGACTGGGACTGTGGTCACCAATGGCTCCCAGTTCAGTCACTTTCTATGGATGCCCTCAACTATGAAAGCCATTTCAGCTCGTTCATGCCCCTTTGTAATTCCCCATCCTGTTGATACAGGGATGATATAGGACCTCCAAATAATCCAAATGTTATAAGGGAAATATTATAACACTCAACCTGCTAGATGTCCGACACTGAGTTTGTGTTTCCCAAAACCGAAGAATGAATTCTAAGGAACAGCAGAGGTTAAGAGCAGGAAATATTTATTGAGGGAAAAAAAGCATCTAAGAGGGACAGAAGGGGACCCAGAAAGTGGGTTGCTCAGGACCCCACTTCTCAGGGGAAGCTTTATAGAGCAAAATCACTGTCAAGCTCGATGTGGGCAGGGATTTGCAGCACCCAACCTGTTTGTCAGCAGAGGAATTGTTCTCAGAGAAAGCCCAGCTCAGCACAGTGGTGTTGCCCTCGGCAAACACAAGAGCTTGCAAAAAGAGATAAGGTGGAGCATGGATTGTCCAAGCACCAGGACATCTGAGAACATCCACACATTTCTACAGACGCTTTGAGGACTTTGAACACTGAGGCGCAGGACATCTGGAGTCTTTGACCACTGATGTTTGCTGAGATCTCACCAAATGTCCTATAAAGAAGCCTGCCTCTCTTTGTTCTCTATGGATGGTCTTTTTGCCCTCCATCTGCCTGCACCCAGCTATTAAATCCTATGCCTCATTGCCTTTACAAAAGCCTGTCAAGTGGTCTCTGCCTCCCATCATTCATTTATCATCACAAGATGGGTATATGGTGGGACAAAACTGTGATCCACTAATAAGAGTACAAGTGTAGTTGCTTAGGTAATATTGATCCAATGGGGAAAGCAAGTTATATAGCAAGTGTGCTTGGAAAGAACGAGGACCTTTCCTGGAAGGGAGGGGTCAGTGACTGTTCCTGGCCCCTGCCCAGGTGACTGATGCCTATTTAGAATATCAATTATTATTGTTCATCCCTAGGGGAAGTGTGCAGGTGTGTTCCATCTTTTGTCTCGAGCTCTGGCCTTTAAGGACTAGGCATTCGCTACCCCACCTCTCCCCCACCCCACCCCCACCCCCATCTGCGCAGACTCTTTCCAGGGCTTACTGCTTTCCGACTGTAACATTTCTACTTAACTTAGCTGTCTACAAAACAATGACTGGGCAGTGAGGGATATAAAGGTCTGGCCTGGATAACTAAAGCACCAGAGCTCCAAATGGGGTCAGTTGAGGCCTTTTTTTGTATCTACAGCAAAGTTCAGCTTTCTCCCTTATTCATTTCACTTCCTTCTCTCCCAAATAGGTGATTCCTGGGAGTCTCTAATCAATTTCTGCTGTGCCTGTCTCTATCTTGGAGTGTGTTCCCAGAGAACTGACCCAAGACGAATGGTGTTTTAGGTGTATGTTTCTATCCCAGTATTTCCACTGGATTAGAAAATCTTCTTCATACATATTCACCAAGATGGATACCACAGGTTTTTGAAGATCTTCTTATTGTTCTGGAATTTTGCTAGTGGCCCTGAAGTTGTTGCTTGAGGGTCCCCCCTTCTGGTCTATGGCCTGAGTGGTTTTTTTTTTTTAAATACTGGCTAAGGTCAACTGAGTTACATTTCATCACATACAACTCTTAAAACATATTTGGCAGTGAATTAGGAGACAGAAAACTTTGACATTTTGATCTCTCTATTGGCTATCTTTTAAAAGAATATTTAAACTTCAGAACTTCTAAAGAGTAATCCAACATTGGAAAAAAAAAAGATGACTTTGATGAGAGGTGTTTTTATTCCCAGTTGAGCTGGAGAAATGAAAGTCTGTTTACCTCATATCAGTGAAGGGCTGTGGTTAGGGAGATGCTAAAGTATGTTTGAGATTTACAAGTCGCTGACCCAACTGCTTATTTGGAGCAGCAGGGCCTGAGTGGGTCAGACACCATCGTGGTGTTTGTCCCAGAACGGACCCTCCCCCAAACTCCTTTCTGTCCTTTGAGGATGTGGATGGCTATGGTGTTGTGTTGGAAATCAGAGAAAATCTGTGGGACGGATCTTAGAAGGCCTTCCTTCCTTCCTCTTTTCTCTTTAGAGTTCACTTCAGTTCCTCTGTCTCCAATTCTTTTGCTACAGGAGAATGAAACTCCCAACCTACTAGATGTCCAGTACCAGTTCGTGTTCTCTAAAACGGAAGAATGAATTTTAGGAACAATGGAGGTTAAGAGCAGAATATATTTATTGAGAGAAAGAAACCTTCTGTCTGGGAGACAGAAGGGGTCCCGAGTGGGTTGCCAAAGACTCTGTCTTTTCTAGGGACTTTTATAGAGCAAAACCACAAGGTGAGATAGGTCTAAGATAGGGAAAACATGGGAACTTGCAAGGTGGGCATCAGGTGGGACAGAACTGTGGTCTACCAGTGAGATTAATTGCTCAGGTAAAATTGATTAAATCGAGGACAAGTGGTGAAGTGAATCCCGTAGCAAGGGAGCATGCTTAGAGAGCAGTGACTCTTCCAGTAGAGTTGGGATGGTGTTACAGTTTGTATCTAGGTAGCCCCCCACAAACCTCGTGTAGTTATGGAAGCAGCTGAATCTAACATTTGTGATTGATTCATTGCC
>RJWT010055470.1:0-10151 GCA_004365215.1 Cuniculus paca
GCAGTACCAGTCCCCGGGGTCAGTTACAGGACACTACTAACAAGGGCTGTGGGGAAGCGCCATGGTGATGGGCTCCTACTCCAGGCGCCACGGGGAAGGGCTCCTAAGACTATTAGGAGCTCACCCCTCCCAAGGCAGCCAGTGCCTCTGAATGAGATGAATCCTTGGTGCGGGTGGTGGGTGAGCAGCAGGTTTGCAGTGAGAGGTTCTCACTCGCATTTCTGCAGCCCCTTTGAGGAGAGAGGCCGTCCTTCCCAGATTTAAATTGGGCTTGACATGACAAACACACACTTGGAGCCACTGCAATATAATAAACAATAATCACTATTTTTCCCCTTGTTTTCCCATTACTTCTAGAGCAACACTGAAAATTCAAGCAAGAAATAAGAGGACTGTAGGTTGTCCTTTAACAGGTCCTTATTTTCAGCAGCATTTCTGGGATGTCCACCATAGCAAACCCATACCACACTCCAGGACTCTGAGGCCAGGGTCCTCCTCAGAGTAAAGAGCCACAGAGCTCAGGGAGCCTGGCTCTGCTCTCTCTTTGCGGCTCGTTTCCAAAGATGCATTCAGTAAGCTTTACCCCAATCAGAGATCACACGGTCGCAGCCTGCAGGTGAATCCAGCCCCACGCAATTATATTCTATGTGTTCTTTATATTCTAAGAATTATATTCAGCTAGCATTTTATTAGCCATATCTACTGCTGTCATAGTTCTTCCTGGAGTCTGTGGCTCTAGTGCAGGTACAGACTCTCTAGTCTAGCCTCAGCAGTCCACCCTCTGGGTCCCAGCCTGGCAGTCTTCATTAAGTTAGCCGCAGGCTCCGCAAGACTTGAACTGACAACCTGGGTTTCTGTATTGGGGGGTGGGGGGCGGGGGGTGATAACAAAACCCCTTTTCTCCACCAAAATTACCCTCCTCCACCCTATTCCCTCTAATATTCTCCTGAAACAGGGATGTGGATCCTCTTATCTCTTGATTACTGGAGACATCTCTTGATTATTCAAGACAACCACGCGTTAGAAACAGAGGTGAGAACCTAGGCACTGGGAGCCACAGGGAGTTTCCAAGCCAGGGTCCTTTGCCTTTTGACCTGGCCTTCAAGGGTGAGGCTCCGTGGAGAGGAGGGGCTTTGTGGAGGGAAGGCGCTCCCTGGAGGGAGGGGCTCCAGAGGGCAGGGCTATCGCTGGAAACACTGGGCAATCTGAGTGTCTTGCCTACTAAACACCCCAGTGAAAATAAGCCACAGTCAAGAAACAGAGATTCACTGAGGCTGCAAATATTAGGGAAAATCAAGATTTTCACAGGGAAGGTGGCACAGGTAAACAAATATATGTAAATGTTTACCTTTTCATAATGACAGCTACTAAGTAGCACTTAATATTTTAGAAATTAACATCTGTAGGTATGTCACACATACATATACACGTACAGCTATGAAATCATAAACAGCAACACATTAAAGAAATTATGGTACACCAAAGAAGAGCAAAAGACCAATTTGCTCCCCCCCCACCCATGCCAGGGATTGAACCTAAGGCACTGTGCATGCTAGGCAAACACACCACCACTGAGCTACACCCCAGCCCTATTTTTTAAATGCATCTTTTAATTTTTTAATAAAGGTATATTTACTGGCTATTATGGTGCTAGTGATGGAGACTGAGGCTCCCTGAAGGTTGAGTGAGTGCTCTATCACAAAAGCCCCCACACACACAAAACACACAGCAGCCTCACAAACTGTTAAAACTACAAATGCCAGTAGCTGACTTGCAAAGATGTTCATGACATATTACTGGGAGAAAAACAGGCTTTAAAACACTATGTATTTGCCTGGCAAGTGCAAGGTCCTGAGTTCGATTCCTGGTACAAAACAAACAAACAAAAAAACCACCATGTATTGATGGTCTGGTTTTTGTAAAGTAAACATATGCTTTGTGCACAAATACAATACTTATGAATGTAGTAAACATATAATAAAGAGTATAAAATATACACAAAGCAAATAATAAACATCTGCTATACAGTGAGAAAGTAATGGTAGCTAGGAAGAATTGTGATTTTTGCTGTCTCCAATGTTTTCTTGGTCTTCTGTTTTGTTTTTTTTCCTTCAAACAGGAGATGTAAAGTGGATGGTAGTGCATACCTACAATGCCAGCACTCTAGGAGGCTGAGGCAGAACAATCACAAATTCAAGCCCAGCCTGGGCAACTTAGCAAATTAGCAAGACCTGTCTCAAAAGAGGGGGGAAGAGGTGCATTTAAAAGAAAAATACAGTGACTAACAAAGAAAAAGAAAGTGAACACACCTTACAGAAAAATGGAACAGAGAATGCTAGGCTGGGCTTTAGAAGAGCCAGCTGACCTCAGAGCTCAGCAGCAAGCAACCCTGGCCCCACTCCCGACGCAGAAAGATCAGACAGTGACAGAGTACTCTATGGAAGTTGGGCTTAGGAATGATGGAAATTCAGAGTTGCAGCATCTTGCTTACAGATCTACAGAGCCAAGACACAACACTCAGACTCCTCTATTACACACACACACACACACCTAGAAAACTCTTAAATGAAAGTTTCAGCAATCAATTTTTCCAAACTTCTCTCTCTCTGAGGGTTGAGTTTCCTAAGGCTGGAACATTGTCATGTTCATCGAATTAACCAGCAAAACAACATAATTACATGTTGCTCACCAAGTGCCTAAGAGGCCAGGTACTGAGGTAAAAAGGGAAAAGGCAGCACATGTAATAGGAGAGACTGAAACCAACCGGCTGGTCGTGCAGCCACTCCACTGCTGCAGCTGTGGTGGGGAGAACTCGACAATTCCAATCCAGCCTCAGATCCTGGTAAGGAGCGCTGTAAGAGCTGTTGTCAGAGTTTCCAGAAGTGTCCTAGTCATAGTCTCTCTGGCTTGGCTACATGAGCTATAAATTGTAGATAATAACAACAGCCATGTCGCACAGTTGGGAATTTTAAATGAGTTAATCCCTCCAAAGTACGCAGGATGTTACCTGGTCAAAGGTAAGTAATGTGGGTTCATAATCCAGCCATGACTATCTACAGGCCACCTACCTAAGGAGGGCTGCAGGCCTCTGAGGGCAGGCATGTGCCCTGCTGTTTGCTCAGCCCCTGGCAGAGTGGCAGGCACACAGCTGGCACCACTGGTCCTGAGCATGTGACTCCTTGCCAGAGTCCCATTGCACAAAGCCCTTCTGCACCAGCGGCCCAGACTCAGGTATCTCAGACCCTCCGGAGGCCTGCTGTTCACAGGCTGCCTGGAAGACTGGCCCACACTCTGAGCCACAGGGCCTCTGCCTTGCGCTTGTGCCTCCTGAATTCCTCTGTGTTGAGGCCAGAGCCCTCAGGCTCAGGAAAGAGGGGAAGAGATGGCAGTATACCAGCCTCCCTTCACCACTGATCTGTCAGGAACCCACAAGCTGCCCCTCCCTGGTCCATCACTTGCTTACAAGCCCACCTCCTGAGAAAGTCCCCAGGAGTTCTTTCCATATGCTGCTCTGGCAAGTTGGCCCTGTGCTGGGGAGAGGAAATATTAGGCACCAGTGCCTCCCTAGCACAGGCCTCCTCTCTAGACTGTGTTCCAGAGACCTTCAAATGACTAACTGATCTGAAGGCCCTCTTGCCTGCCAAGTCTCACCTTGGAGCAAAAGCTCAAAGGACCCTGCACACCAAGGATGGATAATAGTGACCTCTGTGTACAGTAACACTCAACACACATCAGACCTCAGACTAAACACTGTCAACAATTCTCACATCAACCCCAAGAGCTAAATACTGTATTAACATTCCCATTTTACAGAGGAAAAGGGCGAACTTCAAGGGGGGCGGTGAGGTAACACCCAGATTCTAAGGGTACAACTCAGATTCAAAAACCTGTGACACCAAAGCTTTTAGAGACAAGTGCCCAAAACGCAACCCAAAACCCACTTATTTATCGCAAAGTGCAAAAAATGCAATTGCACCTGAATACTGAGGTTTTAGTTTAGAAAAAACAACTCACACACTAACAGCTTTTGTCTTAAAAGAAAAACAACCTGCCTGCCATAGGTTCACCACCACTGGCCTAGGATTATTTCACCAGTAAGCTCCGCGACAGATGGCAAGCAAGGAGAAGCAGTAGGTCTGGAAGTCTCCCTATCTCTGCATCCACCCCACCACCTGGTGCAGGAGGTACACTCAGCAGAACTCTCTAGGAGAGCACTTGAGGACAGTCCCCCCTCCTCTGAGCGCCACTGGAAGGAAATCTGTCCACCCGCTTCTCAGGAGCACCTAATTATTTCTTGGGGGTTAACCAATCTCCCTTGAAAAACTAGAGGCCATGGAAAGCAGGGTGACAGGAGGAACCATTGCTGTGTTACTCAGCTCAAAAGAATTCTTAAATTCTTTTAGCTAGATCATAAGACAGAGCAATCTTCTATCATGCTTTGCATAATTTACCAAACCCATGACTTCCCCATGAAGCTCACTCTGACCTGACTGAAAACTACCATTTACCACACCCTGCATGTTTTAAATCCCCTGAGCTTTCTCAACTTTTTCTTTTGTCCATAGCCCTTACCAACTTGTAATATATTTCACGATATACTAACTGCTTGCAATTGCACTGTCCCATCACCTACGCCAACTGCCCTGCCCACCCCTGCTACAATAATGCACACCTCCCAAAGGTAAGGCTGCTTTTAACCTGACACAGTCCAAGTGCTAATGACACAGCCTGACACACAGTAGGCTCTCACTACTTCTAACTGAACCAAAGTGGGATCCTCCCCTTATAGTCTCATAGTTCTTGAGTACAGTCAAGTGGTGTTAGTGCTTCATGTATTTCTATATGGTCAAAGGGCAGGAGACACATGTGCAGTGGGTGTCATAGTGCCTGCAATGTACTGTATTGCTTCTGAAGTGGAGAGAGCATTCTTCATAACAAGGATGCTGAGCATTTATTTGACCATCAACAGGAGCTTATCATGTTGACAAATGTCTGTAATGATCAGAAAACCAACATGCAAAAGGAAGAGGCTGAACTTAATTTAATAAGCTGCTTGAGCACTGGGATACATTGTTTCTTTTTCAATTCTCATGAACCCAAGGACAATTCAATACTGAAAGTCTGGGTCACCAATGGCCCTTCAATTTCATTCCATAAGTGAAGGAAGAGGCCTGTTAAAAACGGGTATGTAAAACCTTTGCAGCAAATAACATTCAAGTTCTGATTTTCCCAAGGGACCTCCCACACAACAAGGGCGATGTCTTACTGGATCTTTATACCTCTTGGCCCCAGCTCACGCAATAAAGGAGGAATCAAAGAAGAAAGGCAGAAAAGGAGGAGAATAAGGACAAGTAGGAAAGGAGGGAAGAAATATGAGGGGAGCAGGAAATGAAAGGACATGAAAAAGAGGAGGAGGGCACAGAAAGATAGGACTCACTACAATGTATTAGTGAAAAGGGGAGGGAAAAGAAGATAGGCAGTGGTATTTACTTTTTCATATAGTACTATGAACATGAAAATGTAGAAGACAGCTCTTCCTGAATGCAGAACAATTATGTCCACACTGGTTAAACCAAGCCCTATCCCTATGTATTGATATGTACAGATCTGGCTATGGTATTTCCTTTTCCCTTCAATTGGCTCTAAGTAATAGAAATAAGGCTAGCTAAAGTACTGATATGTAATCCTTGAAGCCAGCCAACAGTTTCCTGTTTCCTTGCAATGTGTTCCCTATAAACAGTTGAGCACAGTGGGATGGCAGAGCCACATAGCTCCAGGAATGTCAACTAGGTTCTAGCCTCAAGGTAAAAGGCTATGCCTTCCCAGGACACAAAAGATTACATATCAGAAACTAAAGCAACAGCTTCCTAAATCATTCAAATGCTACCTCAATCGAGTTATGCAGACTAGTCTTTCTGTATACAATTCTCCTTGAATATTGCAGAGGTGTTTGCTCTTCACCTGGCCAGCTCAGCTCACATCACTCACAATAATTCCCACGATTCTCACTCATCCTAGAGCCACTCCCTTCTTCACGAATTAATAAATCCTGGGTGAGGATCTGGGGGAGGACTTTGTTCCGTGTACCCTCACCTGGACCAGACTGAGGACCCCTTGGCTCCCGGTAACTTTAAATATGTCTTACTATCTTTATTCTCGCCATGAGTTGCACTGGAGGTGGTTTGGTAGATTAAAATAAACTCACCCGGATTTCAATAATGTTTCAGTGGGATTGCAGATATAAAACTTCTCGAGCCATGAGGAGGACAAATAAAAACAGGATTACAGTATTTGGATCACAATATACAATATTTGGATTACAATATGAGAAGATATTTAACCTGATAACACTGAGTGCCCAAGGGATTGGACGATAGACAGGAAAGACACTAGATTTCCCTTTATGCACCACTTCAGTGTGATTGCTCAAGCACTGGGACCATGGGAGCACAGCAGAGCTACCAGTGTAGAGCACAACCCTAAGAACTTGGGAACCGCTGACCAGTAAAGAGGAAAAAAAGAATTATGAAGTCAGGGTTCTTCCCAGGTGACCAGAACCAGGTCTCAGATGCAAAGCGCTCAGCAGTGCGTAGCTGGTGTGAGGCCAGGGCAACTGGAAACGCAGCAAGTGGAGCAAGGTGGCAAGCTTCTGGAGGACCACCTCAGCATGAGCAGGCTAGAAGAGTCATGGCGGACGTCAAGGTGAGAGGGATCTGCACCACTCAGCACCATCACTGTGTATGAGAAGACTTTAAGGAAATGCTGGGGAAAAAACCCAGAACGTGCCCCTGGAAACACGGCAGTGTCTGTCCCTTTCCTCACTGTTCCCCCTGGGGATGAATCACCCTTAATACTTCACCCGGCCTGTGAGAGTAACACACACCACTTGTTCCCGATACGTTCTTTTGCGTCTGCTTCCTGTGTCCTCTGCAATCAATACACTGGTGTCAACCTATCAGAGTTCTCTTTCTCCATCTTATTGGTTATACAATCTAGAAGCATATTATTGAACCTCTCAGAACTGCAGCTGTTTACCTAACTGGTAAAATTGGGGAAACAACACTACATATCTCACAGGATTATTGTGAAGATCAAATTAGGTAATTACATTACAGAGTGACTAGCATGCAGGAAGCCCTCTCTATACATTAGCAGCTCCTTTAAGCAATGTTTCATACAGTGCTCACACTCACCCCATGATACAATTGTTTATTATGACCCCCCTTCTCCATGTATGGAAAATGTGCTTCAGAATTAAATCAGTATAAAATGACAGAGCAAGACTTGAATTTGCATTGAAAACTAATACTCTGAAATAATAATTATGCCATTTCCAACTCTTCCTCTCTATTTTCCCCATCTTCCTTTATAACATGCAGTAGCCTGTTCCCTTCTCTATTCTGTTTTCATCAACTTTTCTTCTTTCCAGTCCCTGAGCTACACACACACACTTGAGGTCACAATGTAGATGAGGGCAGAGTTCAGACACAAAAACAGAAGATCCAAATTCAAAACTCATTTGATATGTCTTCTAAAGACAAATGCCTAACTTAAGACCCAGTTCTTCCACACCTACGTAAAGGTCAAAAGAAGGAAGAGTTCATGACTGTGAAGACACTACAAATACAGCATCTACCCAGATAAGCAACTACCCAGATGCCTATGAACAGAAAAACAAGTAAATATATTACGTATGATCATGTAGTTGAATACTATATGATCAGCAGAAAATATACTAAAATGCAGGCATCCCTCAACACAAAGAACAAATGCAGCGAGACATAAAAGAGTACACATTGTACTTAGTTTTTACGTATTTGAAATTCATTAGTAGGCAAAACAAACACATAGTAACAGAAAGCAGAGCAGTGCTAACCTCTTTGGGAAGGCAGAGCCAAGTGAAAAAGGACACAAGAAATCTTCCAAGGTGCCTACCACGTTCCATCTTGCAATCTGGTGATAGCTGCAGAGCAATACACAGGTTACAAAGACATCAATCGGCATCTGCACTCAGACATGCTATGTACTTTATGTAGGCTAGACTTCAGTAAAAAAGAAAAAAGGAAATAAAAAATATCAGAATCTATTTCACTGCAAGTTTCCAGGGTTCCGGGGCAGCAGCCAAGAAAGCAGGCCTTGGTGCTGTCCACAGGCAAAACGCTGACTTGTCTCTTGGCTAAGCCCTGAGGCAGCCCTGTGTCAGGAAATGAGGAGGTGGACTGGGACACATCCAGTGCAGTCACAGCCAAACACACCTACTGCCACCCGGCCCCAGCACAAGCTCTCAGCCCTGCGGAGGTTTGCAGCAAAGGCTGAGGCACAGCCAAGCTGCCCAGGACTTACGTATGTACAAGTCTTGTGATAACCTTCAAAATGAATTTTTTTTTTAAATTAATTTCTGTTTTCTAATTTTCTGGCACATGTGATATCTTTTGGTTGGTACACTATGGTACTCTAGGTCTCTATCTTTCTCTTATCTGAGCAGAAATGCATCCCTCTGTTTGCAAAGGTGTCAGAAAGTGAAGGTGAAGACTAACGGTAACACTTTTAAAGAGGCAAGGCATTTGAACAGACATGTACCCAAAGGCAATACCATATGACCAAATAAAGACACGAGAAGATGTTGAGTATACCTATCCCTCAGAGAAATACAAAATTACAACAAGGTGCCACTTTATATATCCTCAATTTGTACAAAAACAAACTATAACAAGCGCTAGCGGTGATGTGAAGAAACTGGACCTTCAATGCACTGCTGCTGTGAATGTACTGTTCATAATGTCCCAAAAGTGAAACAGCCCAAATAATTAACAATTGACGAAAGTGTCTATCTAAAGTGGAACATCAACCATAAAATGAAACAAAGTAAGGCCAGCTTGGTGCCACACTCTGCAATCCCAGAACCTGGGAGGCTGAACCTGGAGAACGGTAATTAGAGCCCAGCCCTGGGCTACATAATGAGTTCAAGGCCAACCTAAACTTCATAGCATGACTGTCTAACAAATGAAAGGAAAAAAACAAAGTATCAATAATTGCTACAATACAGACAAATTCTGCAAGCATGTTAAATAAGACAATCACAGAAGACCTGAAGCTGTAGGTCGCGTTGATGTGAAAGGTCCAGAACAGTCCTTCCTCCAAAGACAGATTACCACGTCTAAGGCTGAGGGAAGCTGAAGGTGAACAGCACGGGGTTCTTTTAAGATGATGAAAATTTACGTCAGATTTTCACGATGGCCACACAACTCTGTCAATACATGAAAACTACTAAACGGTAATCTTTGTCTTTTGTTTCTGTTTTTTTTAGTGGATGCTGGAGATCAAACCCAGGGTCTTGCACATTCAAATCATACACTGTACCACTAAGCTAATCTAGCCTTTGAATGGTTAATTTATGAAGCATCTGAATTATATCTCAATAAAGCTATAATAACTACTGAGGCTGCATGAGGAAAGAGCACATGCCTATGATCAAAGCTGGAGCAGAAAGGCTCTGGCTCCATCTCTGCCTCTCTGTGTGAAGAAGTCCATGACCTCGGTAAAGATCACGTCTCCTCTGAAACTCTGACAATGAAGGCTGACAGATCATACCCTACTTGTCTTCCAGGTCTAGTATTTCCTCATTCTTACAGATGCATTACAGATTGCTGACCATGATGTAAGACAATAATGAAAAAAAGACATGAGAGAAAAAAGACTACAGTTGCCAATACCATCTATGTTCTAAGTTATGCCACCACCATGCATATCCCAGGCCATGAACTTCTCATGGGAGTTCGCTAAGACAGATGATACTAGTCCCATTGCACAGACGGGAAGCTGGGGCTAAGAGGAGTAAGAAACTTCTGTCTTTTAAGAATTCTATGGGGAAAGACAGCTGCAGAATGCATAGAAAGCAGTCAGCTCATACTGCAGCAGGAGAACAAAAAAACAACATGAGAGAACAAATTAAGAAGTTTGGCTTTGGTTTTTGTTTAGTTTGCTGGCTCAGTTGTGAATATTTATCCAAAATGCTGATACACTGATACCAATCTGTAGATAATAGGAGACAGAGGATCAAAAGTGTGGGCTTTAGGAGTATAAAAAAATAAATAAAATACTTCGACAGGATCAGTGATACACAAGATTAATTACCAGCCTCTCTCCCCAAG
>RJWT010055471.1:0-10152 GCA_004365215.1 Cuniculus paca
AAAATATAAAATTGTTCTGAGGACACTGTTCAGGAGGTGCATTTTCAGGGAAAGCACAGGGCACAAGAGATGGGAAAGGACAGTAAGAATGGCGATAGCCATCACGGGTAGGACAAGCAAACATTTTGTTACACAGAAATATTTTTATTTTATGCATGGCATATGTTTTTTCTTTTAAGGATGGTTTAAAAGCCAGAGGTGAAAATTGCTGGTCTGAACAGATTTTCCCTAAGAGTCAAAAATGTACTGCTCTTCCTTTTAGTAATATCTTCCATTCTTAGTTGGTACTCTTAGTAATATTAACCATACAACAAGCAAATTGTTTTATTTTTCCTTTCCCCAGTGAGTGACCCTTTAGGAAGAATTAAAAATCATCTTGCTGGCCCTTGTTCCCTTCAAACTTTCATCTTCTTTGGTAGATGTGAATCACTCATATATCTGACTCTGAACAACAATCAGAAAAAGCGACTTTTCAATGAAGTGAGATTTTTGCTGTGAGCCTAAATGTTATGAAAACACATATGTTCAAAGCAATCTCCTTCTTGTGCATTTATTTACAAGGTGATATAAAAGCAATTTCTCAGCCTTAGCACTACTGACATTTGAGCTGGGTAAGTCTTTGCTGTACAAGACCATCCTGTGCAATGTAGCGTGCTTACTAGCAACCCAGTTCTTTAACCACTAGATATCAGGTATCACAACAAAAAATATCTCCAGACATTATCAAATGCTACATGGGAACACAGGCGAAATTACCCCCTTGTAAGAACCACTGATGCGTAGATTTGTAAGAACTCAGCCTATATCAAAATTACAGTATTTACACTGCACCTGCTGCTTACCACATTTAATATTACGCATTTTGACACTTCTAGTATGAGAAGTAGTTCAAATTTGGCTCACATCTAAGAGTTTAATTATGTGTAATATCCCCTAATGCCTACTAGCATTTTCTGTTGAAGTCAATTTCTGAAGAACAGTCAGAGCCACCTTCTATATTGCTTTGGGCAAAAAAGAAAAGTAAGCAATGACATGTACAGTAGATATCCTGCAGTAGATATCTAGCTAAATGGTCCTTACAGGCTCAAGATAAGCTCAGTTTTAGGAAACTTGTCTTGTTCTACAATTTCTGTGAGTTTACTGTTTGACTAACACAGTCCATGGGGTTGTGACAGTTGAAGTGCGTAGTGTTTTTATGTAAAACTTCTTTCGTGGAATTGAATATAATATTGTTAGAGAAAACCCAGGGTAGAGTAATGAGATTTGATGAAAACATAAGGTATAAATATCAAAGTTCAAAGTCATAACATACAGGCCAGATATTCCCTAGCAGAGTAGAAGAGACTAAGTCAATTAATCAGAAAATTAGATGTTTTAGAGTCAAATTATGTTCTGTATGACTTTTTCCTTCCTTTTTCTGGCAAGACATGGGAAAAATCATACAATTTCAGGGACTTCCCTATTTAGTTAAAATAAAGCCTTTATTGCAAACAAAGGCAGGTGACAAGGGTGGTTAAAAGTGAATAGGTATAGAAAATGAGTATTTTAAATTCTTTTGTAATTATGAGGCCCAACTCCCTTATCAAATGTGGGACAATGATAGCTCATCATTCTAATTTTGCCCCAGTAAATATACAATATTTGAATTACATTCCACAGGAAAGTCTGCTTTGACACAGCCTGGGCTCCTAGAACATCATTCTACACTTTTGTGTAAATATTCCATTTTTATATAATGGTAAAGAAATCACATTTTCATTTTTTCTGTATTTCATTATGGCTCACTACTATAGCAACTGCCAAAGCAGTCAATTTGTATAAATAATAGAACAAGCTTCCATTGTCTCTCATCTGACACCATGCCAACTATGTGGTCTACCTATTCCAATAGGGAAATCGTGACTTTAACTTCTTTTCTCATTTTAATACCCCTGGGTTTATGCACAATAAATTCTTTTGGAATACTGAGTTGAGTGTATGTGTTCAAGTACTTTCCTTTTAAAATAGACCATATAAAGAAACTGATCTCCATGCTGTCATGGGATAAAGAACAAACCTCACACAAGTATTTGAAACTCAAATGAGTGTGTTAGTCTTCTATTATTTCAAAATCATGGCAATTTAATGATCTTGGTTTCTCTAATTTACTCATCTCCCAGCACGTTGGTTAGCTCGCCTAACTCAGAATTGTAGAATTCATCACTTCTCCCCAAAGATGGAAAAATGGCCGAGTTTCTTATCTTGTAACTTTAACTCAAAGTTTATTGTTTGTTTTAATAATTTACTGCAGTGAAAAGAATAGATATAATCTTCTTACCCTGGATAAAATTCATAACGTTCAAAATTTACAAAACTGAGAAGTAGCCAATGGTTAATTAAACTAAGAATCTGTAGAAAGTAAATGGGTACACAGCCAGAGGACCATCCTTATATACTTATATGATATGCTCTGCATACCTGAAATTTATTAAGGATTTTTTTCCTTTGAATATTAATTGATCTTTCTATAAGACCCATTTTCTACTTTATTTTGGAGTGATTTTAGATTTATGGAAAAGTTACCCAGACAGAATGAGAGACTCCCATATACTCTTCACCCAAATGTGCCTAACGTTATACCATGGTTCACTTAATACAAAGAAATTAGCATTCAGATTTTACCAGTATTCCTGATAATGTCTTCCCCATTACAAAGCCAGTTCCCAATCCAGGATACCAAATCACATTTAATGAGATCCCTTTTGTAAATACGAAAATTTTCAGGCCATGTAACTTATTAAATTACCAACCAACCCTATTATGAACTCATTTATTATATTAACTTTCTTCTGGAAGGAAAAGATAAGGGCAGCATGAAAATCCCTGGCCATGGTGGGGTGGTATATAAAGGAATTGTGAAAGGAAGGAATTGCTGCCAAGAAGGGAGGTAAGAAATCAAAGCCAAAAGACATTCAATTTTGCCTGGGGCAGGCCCTGTGCAGCTATGTGTAATTAGCTTCTTCAATTACTACATCTGACAAACTAATTTTCATTTGAGAGAAAACAACAAATCATTAATTATGGTAATAAGTCACGGATTAAAATCTTTGTAATGTGTATTCTACACACACTGCAATTTGTGCCCTTGGTCAGCCAACATTTTGCGTCCTCAGCTTTTCCTAGCCCCTCGCTTGTGGGGTTAGTTCTGTGTGAAGATACCTCAGATTATCCAGCCCTAGACAGCATTCTTCACTGCATTTGCAGAACAAATTCTGACCCAGTTCTGCTGTCAGATGTTAGCTACAATCTTGTTCTGATAGCAGTGGAAGGCAAAAACATCTTTTCAGAGGTCACAAAGGGCTGTGATAAAGAACGTGGATTCTACAGTCAGATCTTAGCTATGCATTGCAAAGTAATGAGGCCTTGGACAAACTAGACAATGTCTCTATGCCTCAGTTTATTCAATCATGTGTAAAATGGGGGAAATAACAGGCCCTAAATATTATCATCGGGAGGACTAAATGTGCTGGTCCCCAGGAATATGTGCTTGGTACATAGTCGTGACAGGCACTCAAAAGGTCAATCTAATCCAATTCTAAATCCTGGAAGGAAAAACAATATTTCTGCTCTGTCATCCAGGAACGTTTATAATTTATCCACTTTCTCACATGTGGGCTGCTGGGGACAATGGTGATTCCCGAGATCTGTGCTGGTCTCCCTAGGTGCCATCCACGGCAGGCAGACCCAAGACCTGTCCCAGAGGACATCCCTCAGGCTCTCCACCTTCTCTTGGTGCTTGGCATTTCTCCCTGGGTACCAGCTCCTAATGCTTCCTGGTTGTAATTCTTGACCCACGGGTGAACAGAAGATGTCTTGTGCCCTGAAGTTTATACCAGGGTCCTCCATGGCTAGAGAGTCAGTTGCAAACCACTCTGTCTATAGGTACCAAGTTTTGATCACCCAGGTTTCCTGGTGATCAAAGGAGACTGAAGTTCAGTCCATGCTGTCCTCTGCCTGGATTAGGGCCTCCTTTCACTCTTTGCTTAGTGCCAGTTTCCTGAGCGCTGGAATCAGGACTATCCCCACCCTTCTTTCCACTTACCATGTGTCATGGGTTGCCATGGCCACCATCCTAGTAACAGAGTTACTAGTGGCTTTTACAAAGTAATGAAAACATCTATGGAATCACCACTTTAGTAGTATTAATAAACTGAAATGGTGCCAGTCTAAATTAAGTAACTGTTTTATAGAATCTAATAATTTACACCATAGCATCTTTGCAACCTCAAGTAGAAAAAAGAGGAAAATAGATGTACATTGAGACCATAACGTTAAGTGAAATAAATCAGACACACAAGCTTAAATATCACATGGTTTCTCTTATATGAGAAACCCAAATTAAAAAAAAAAAGAGTAAAATAAAAGATAGACAAATGGAAGCAGGGAGACAGGTCTTTCTCAAATGAGAGGGGATCAAGAGATGGGGAGAGGGGGGAGAAAAAGGGGAGGGAAAGGGAATAAAATAGGAATTGAGATGTGTCATGTATATGTCCCAACTTCACACAAGGAGTGTAAACATTATACCCTGAAACATGTACCAATAAAAAAATAAGGAAAAAAGAAGCAACTCCTTAGGTATAATGAAACTAGGTTCAAGCCACATAATAACCACCAGTCACTTGTGTACTTTTATATGAATACAGTAGCACAGGATGCTGCTATAATTAAAATCATGGTGAAGTTATATTATTCAACAAATGATGCCTTTGTAAGAAGACCATGCTGTAGAGTCCATGTTCCTCTGTTTGTCAGTATTCCTTCATTACCCATCCATTCATAATTCCATGCATGCTTTCAGTTTCTTTAACTACCTAACTATTTAATGTACTGTGCAATTATCACTGGGGGAATCCTTCCTCCCCCTGCCCCGGGCAACTCCAAGTCATCTTAAGGTGTCATCTTGAGAGACCTCTCTTACCTCTAAACTAAATTCCCTAAATCAAATTCCCTATTATCATTTCTCCTGTACCTCTGACTTGTCCTTCATGGCATTTGTCACTATTGTATGAAGTATTCTATTTGTGTAAAGTATGCTAGAGTGGTCAAGGGCTCAGGGACCTGAGTGCTTGAGTCTGAATCTGATTTCACTGCTAGGGGAAAACATGTGAATTAATGACCTAACTTTCCTAAATAACACTACTCACCTCTTAGGATTATGTGAGAGTTTAAGGAAAATTTCCATATGTTCAGCCTGGTATATAATAACTTCTAGCAATTGTTTAATACAAATTTAAATTGATCTATATTATCAATCTATATAATATTATTAATAATAAAGGAGCCAAATAATAATACTATGAGAGCAGGGAACATTTCTATTTGTTCAATGATGAATATTTCTAGGACTTGGCATAATCTTTGGCATATAATGGATGACCACTAAACATTTCCTCAATAGCTAAATGAGTAAGAAACACACAAATAAGTTTTCTCTTAATTAGAGTTTATATTGTTTATAGGGGGAGTTGTTCACTCATGAAATTAAGAAAACAAAAGCAAGAACAACATGAAATCATGAACTTCACAAGTTCAGAAGGAAAAAAATAAAGGGAGCAACTTTATAACATTCCAAATTTTGCTACATGTTCTTGAAAAACTTTTTAGAGGAAAAAAAACAATAAAAATGATCAAGTGCTAAAAATTATCATTTTCAGTAATGAAATAAAATTAAGACATGACCAGATAAGTAGAAGTAAGATGGGTATTTGCCTCATACAATGCAGCACATATATTCAGAAAAAAAGTATACTAGGGCTTTCAAACAGTAGGTTGGTTGAGGGACATTATAAGCTAAAAGGACTACTATTGTAAAATAAATCACAATGCCCTAATTGATCTTTTTCTATAAATTTGAATTTTCATATACTGGATTCACTCTAAGACCAACATTCACAAGAATTTAAATTAATCTAAACCTAACAGTGCTATAGAGGTCACATAATTCCAAGATACCCAAGTGAGAAAATTTGAGAAGTATTTTCTTTAGTGGAGAAGGATTATATTAGCATTGTGCATTAAATCCCTGAGAATATAAACTAGACATCTACATATCAACACAATTGCAAGTCTCCTCATAAAATCAGAGTACCAGTTCAGTTTAAAGGCTTTGCTTTGGCTACAGGGACAGGTATTATAACCTCATCTGCAATATCAAGCAGGGATTTTTAAAGTGTATCTTTCATATAAAAGATACATACAAGAATATTTTGTATATAATGTTTGATTTACTGATGGAAACGAAAATAGAGATTTCTACGTAATCCTGGCCATAATATAAATCTGGTTTAAGAATGCTGACACTTCTTAACATGAATTAAACCAACAGCACGTTTCATGAAGTGGTATATCCTGTAATGTGTTATTTCCAATCAAAATGTAGGGTAAATATTCCCAGGCCCTGTTTCCAAGTGAATTTATTTGGATTAAATGGAATTACTCACACAGACACAAGAAAACCAGAATGTGGAGTCTCTCTCGTGGTCAAGAATAAATTCACTTCTGTCCTAAAACCCTTTCTAGATTTGACTATAATGCTACAGTACTCCATTTTCATTCCCATTAAAACTCGAATTTACAAACATATTTATCATTGCTGCTTTACCCTGACATCGCACTACAGCAATGTAATCACAATGCAGATGACTAAAACACCTAGATATACTTAGTGCTTTTAAATGCATCTGAATATTTCACTTATTTAATTCACTGCCTTTGTTTAATGTTTCTTCATATGTTAAACGTCTTTAATATACTTAGTGTTCATTCAATATATGATAAAGTCTTGGAGGTCAGGAATCAAGTATTAACACGGTATTGGTTAAAAGATACCTAACTACAGCGACGATGATTGAAAATTAGAATAACTCCATGTTTTCTTCACTTAGTGCTCCAATGATTGATTTGACTCGTGCTCTCTGGCACCTTCTGTAGAGAAGGCTTTATGCTACGTTCAGTGGGAAGCACGTACCCAAACCTTGTTATCGAATGTCTTAGAGACTGCAGTTAGATATTCGGTTTCCAAGCCTAGAAGAAAGTGGAAAAACACAGAATTTTCCAGCCACTCCTGCAAATTATAATGGGTGAAGATCATTATGAGACTTGATGACAACTTTGACGACTACATTTCCCAAACAACAGGAACTGGCAGGGTTATAGATCTTAGGGTGCTGTCATTTTCCCTTCTGCTCCTCTCCTAGCAACAGATGCAATTACAGGGAATGCTTTCGAAAGTGGGGTTCACCAGCTATTTTAAAAGGTGGAAAATTTTATAAAGGGTGAAAATTGCACCCAAAAATATCTCAAGGCTATGAAAACCACTGAGAATCTTTGAGTTCTGTGTTTAAGATCTTCAAATGATGTATAATTGGAAAGAAGATCACCACATAATTGGCTTCACCTTTGCTATTGTTCAGAGACACGGACTCTTTATCATATTCTTTTAGTTCCTCCTTCTTTAGAAGAAAATTCTTACTGTTGGATTTTTTTTAAAAAAATGTTCATACTTTTGTCTTTTGGACTTATATTTGTTGATAGAAAATTTTACAAGAATTGATTCCGTTTGGGGTTAAGAGAAAAGTTATTTCAAGTATATATAAGAATTATTCTAAATTATATCTTACTGCTTGCATGATTGATAACAAAGCCAAAATATTAATGAGGAGAAATTAAATTTTGTCTGAAGTTGCTGGATATTTTTTTGTGTGTGTGTTTCAAGCAGAATGGCACTAAATAGTGGTCTGGAAAGAAACCCATCATTTATGCTCTGAATGTCTGACAAATTAGGAATAATGCCTGTTACACTATGCAGGTCACAGCCTGTCAGGTAAGCATTTCTCACCACATGACAGCGACAATGCATACATTAGCTATGTAAATTTGAAATCCACACACGGTTTCCGGGTTAGAATATGTTTAAAGAAATCTGGGCATAAATAATGTGTATTAACACTGAACTTGATTCTGCAGTGTCTGGGCAGGCACCAATTATCCATAAGAAATTGGAAGTAAGGTTCTTTACACAGATCTAATGAACTAATGTATGTTATCACTACAAAATTGTGTAAAAATACTAACAGTTACATTCTGGTAACAAATTGAACTCCTGAATCTTAACTATGAGCTGTGAAAGTAAGCTAGAAAACAGCCTGCCTGTGCTGTTCAGTGTGAGGTGGGTTTCGTGATGTATTTTCTCTTCGTTCTTTTGCTAAACATCACATTGAGCCAAGGTGTTTTAATGTGGAGATGCAAACAAATTAACACAGATGAATGGTGTGCAACTGTTGTACATCAAGAAGTCGAGTGGGGCTTACCTTTCAGGGAAGGTGGTAATACGTAGCTAGATAGGCAAAATATATATTTTCAGACTGTATTTAAAAAATCAGGGTCAAGGAGCAGGTTCAAGAAAAACTAGCATCTATTCTTGGCTCTCTTACTACTAATGTGAATGACTAAACTTGGGCAAGTCGTATTTTACCTGTCTACGCATGAGACTCTTCATCTGTAGTCTGTCTTGCCTACTTCACAGGTTGCTATGAGGAGTTTCAAACAAGACTATAGGTATAAAAGTATTTTATAAACAGAAAGTGACTCAATACATGTAGAAAATTAAAATCTAATCTCCCAAGAGGCTCTCTGACCACCTCCAGACATATGACTCTATACAGCATGTGAGCATGTGTGTGTGTGAGCACAAAAGATGACCACAAGTGTTGCCAGCTTCCAGATTGGTAAAACTCATCAGTATTTGCACTCTGCGCATATTTCCATTGCTCTAGTCCTCATGTTTGAATATTTAAGATAGCTACTAGAGTGTGTATCAAAGGAAGGAGTTGCTCCCCCGCCCCAATCCTTCTGAATACTCCAACCAACTTCTAGCTATTTGCATTTTAACTGAAAGGTACTCCTATTAATCACTGGTTTGTTGATCACTTAATCTTGGAAGCACAGAATATCATTCACATTTGCCTAGATCACAGGTTATTCTAACTTATCAGAAGTGCTCCAAGTGGCCACTTGGTCAATTTTAAAATGAAGTCTAAGCCAAAAAGGTTAGGTTTCACTGAAGAGAAGTGTGGCATACAACCACAGGTTGTATAGAGAAATGTGAGGTAAGGAAGATGGGGCTAGAAGGGATGGTGGAAGCCTTCCTGAGGGCTTTCCTTACCAGACATTTCGTGGGAATGAACACTGACTACCTGGGGTTAGGAAACATTTTTTAACACTCAGAATAGCAAATAGGTGAAATAGAAACTATAGATTCTGAGCTGTGAAGGAAGGAGGAGTCCAAGTTTATAACTTTAAGAAGTTTCACCCATCCTAGAAAAAAGTCTTCAAATGTTAATAAAGAAAACATGGTACACATCTTAGCAAAATCTAAGTAAGTCATGTTTATTCTTTTGGGTAAGAAAGGCATACTGGATTATATATTCGAGAAGAGAGAAAAAATCCAAACATTTTCACTGACATACGAATTAAGTGCTAGATTACTTTAGAATCTGTCTATAATAATTGGTCAAAGGGCACAGAGGGGACTTTAGTTTAGTTTACTGATTGTAGTAATTATCTTTTTTCTTAGGAGGAATGGAAATCCCTGTAGGTAGGCCCTTTCCTATAGGTAATGATAAATCATAATTTACCTCACTTGCATTCTAAAAAAAAACAGAAGAAAAATAAACAGCGAGTTGAATAACCACTAAGAAAATCTGAAAAATGCACTCATAAAAAATCAATTTATCTTCTTATTGACCTTAAAAATCAAGTACTATTACAACTAAAGTTGTAAGAATCAGTATAATCTCAAGATAGATGAAGCCAGGAAAAGGGCCTCTTCTTTAGTATCTCAACAACTATACTCAGTTAATCAACAAGGACTTCTGGCTCCATATTACAGGCTCTGTGTAAGCCCAGAGGTGAGATGATTAACAGGCAACTTTTGAGCCAGTTACTCTACAGACTATGTGGAGACACATGAAATGTCCATTATAATGCAATGAAGTAAGTGCAGTGAGACCACAGAAAAAAGAAAAAAGGGAGGATGGGAGAGAGGGAGGGAGGGAGGGAGGGAGGAAGGAAAGGAAACGAAAGGAAAGGAAAGGAAAGGAAAGGAAAGGAAAG
>RJWT010055472.1:0-10156 GCA_004365215.1 Cuniculus paca
AATCTTTTCCCTTCTTTCTTTTCTCCTTTCCCCTATCCCAGTTGTTCTTTCCTTTCAAGCACGTTCTTTCCCTTTCATTTTCACAATATCTATTGCACATTTTGGATCCTATTTACTCTTTCAGCTTTTTTACACTAGGGAGACAATATGATATTTACACATGTGAATCTGATTTATTTCACTTATAAGTATGGTATCAAATTGAATCCATTTACCTACAAAAGCCTCAAGTTTATCCTTTTTATACCTAAGTAATACTCCATTGCATAACAGTACCACATCTTTTTCACCCATTACATAGTTGATGGGCATTTGGGTTATTTCCTAGATTTAGCTATTAAAATTGTGCTACTGTAAACATGGGTGCACATATGTCACTGTGGCATGATGTTTTCAATTCTGGAAAAATACCCAGAAGGGGAATAGTTGGATTGAATGGGACCTCCAATCCTAGTCTTTTGAGGAATCTCCACACTGATTTCCACAGTGGTTGTACCAGTCTACACCCCCACCAACAGTGGAGAAGTGTTCCTTTTTCCCCACAGCTCCGCCAACATTTGTTGTTGATTGATTTCTTGATAACAGCCATTCTTTCTGGAGTGAGATGGAATCTTGGTCTTGTTTTAATTTATATTTCTCAAATAACCAGTGATGTTGAACATTTTTTCATATATTTACCTGCCATTTATATTTCGTCATCTGAGAAGTGTGTGTTCATCTCAGATGCCCATTTTTGGATTGGGTCTTTCAATCTGGGGGGCCTGATTTTTTTTCAATTCTTTATATGTTCTAAATATAAGTCCTTTGTCTGAGGGACAATTGGCTAAATTGTTTTCCTATTCTGTGGGTTTTCTTTTCACTCAGAATAGGGTTAATTTCTTAACCCACCTCTTTCTCTTAAGGTTTTTACATGCTTCTGTTCTGGTGCTTACTACCAATGAGTGTGCACCTCCAAGAGACAATTTGACCCTGGAGTGCTATCCTACTCCTCTCTGCCCTCAGCCTCATCCCAGAGGTTGGCACATAGGATCCCAACACTAAAAATGAAGAAAGTGAAACTCAAGCAAGTTCAAAGAACCACTAAGTTGCAGACAACCTATTTGAGTTTACTTTTGACTCCAATTTCAGCAATCTTGCCATACAACAGATGCTTTAAAATGTCTATGAATGCATTAGCAGAAAAATTCTCCTCTTCTGAAACCCTTTGCTTAGGAAAACTTGCCTCTTCCATTGCAAATTGTATCTTCAAATCACTGGATAACTGCTAACTACTTCAAATAAATCAACCGGATAATTCACATAGAAGTCGTGTGGCAGCTGAACAAGGGCCCTAAAGTTGGGGAAAGTAAAAGGAACCACAAGACTAGGAGCAGCTGCCAAAGTCTGAGGGCAGAGGTGTTTCCTGTATGACAGGGCTCTCTCACTTCAAAGATGACCCTTGCTACTGACCTTTGCAAGCTTTGTTCATCAAACTCCTAAACTAATTTTTTATATTGCACACTTTCGTGTGCTTGTTTTTTGAGACAGGGTCTCACGATGTAATGCAGGCTGGCCTTAAACTCACTTATGTAGCCCAGGCTGGCCTCAAACTCATGGTGATCCTCCTGCCTCAGCCTCCCGAGTACTGGGATTATAGGCATATGCCACCACTCCCGGGTGTATTGCACACCTTTAAAGGTGACATCTAAAATGTATATGCTTCAGTAGATGCAAAATTTTTATTTAATTTTCTATAAATTGTATCTACATTTTAAATATATCTTGGCAAAAACCTTGAATATCACAACCAACTTATAAATTTAGAGGTAGAGGAACTCTGCATCACAGAACCTCATTAGTCAAACCAACTCTATTACCAAATCAGGCTGCCAAATCAGCACAATGTTAGGTAACACCTGAGTTCATTTTTTACTTTATATGAATTGATTCATATACATACCCTGTCCATGTAATAACCTTCCTGCTCCTTACTTGCAATTTTGAGACAGTCAGAAAGACAAGACACATAGCCTTTGACATAGGTAAAATGAGACTGGGTCTGCTTCTGTTTGCTTGTGTCTTACAGCCTCCTTCTCTAAAGTAATGCATTCCAAAAACATACTTTTGTACAATACCAGGAGAATTTCATACACATGGGTCAATGCACCATAGTGAGATTCTGAAGCTGATATTTATTTTCCAAAGCAGAACTCCAAGGAGTTCTGGGGTGGGGGCATTTGGAAAGGAGTTCAAATGGAAATTGAGGGTCTGGACCTTGATTCCCTGAGATGCCAACTACTCCCCACGCCTCTGAGGTCTCCAGCACCTCCATCTTCACCACTGTGTAGGAGGCCCTCAGACTCTGCCCTTGCACCCCAGTTACGCCCTTGCTAAGACTCAGTGTCCTCCAAATGGTCTCACTGGCTGCTGTTGAAGAGGCCCAGGCTGTTGTTTGTTTGTTTGTTTGTTTGTTTTTTTCATCAATGCTCAGCCTTCAGAGTCCCAGTTCCAAATTCCTTGCTCTCACCACTTTTTCATCACATTAGAAAACTTTCCGGACTTCGGGGAGAGTGATTTAAAGAGATATCAAGCTAGTTCATAAGAAAATGTTCATCACTGACCACCTTCCCAAATGTTAAATTAGCATTTTCAGTTTTCACAGAGAAACTTATTTATCAAAGGAGACTCCCATTAGCTGAAAATCCTGGCTAATATAAGAGAATTTATGAGTACAGAGAAGAAAATATTTTGGGTGATTTCGAGACATTGGAATAATAAGAGTTTCAATCACTGTGCTCAGAAGCAGTAATCTTTTAAGTAGGGTCTACGCTTGACAAGCAACATCTTACCATTTAAATCTACCGGGGGTGCTAACTAGGAAAAGGTCATCAATGTCTTATAGTCAGTGGGTGGCTGATACGGCAGTGTCAGAGGAGAGATGAAAAAAGATCCAGGCAAATTTTATTTAAGTCCCCATGTCCTTGGAAACTCCTTTAAGCCCAAACCCTTGGGGGTACTTTGAGTCTGAGTCTGTGATATTCTTAAATGACAAAATAAAAGCCAGGTATAGTGGTACATGCTTCTAATTCCAACACCCTGAGAGGCTGAGTCAGGAGGATATCCAAAGTGATAGGAAGACCCAAATGAGCCCATCTAAGCGGTTCTTCAAAGAAAGTAAGATTCTGAAGGTTATTTCAGGTCATACTGTAAATATGCAAGACGGAAGTTGTCAGATTGTAAAAAAAAGAAAAGGCCACATCCAAAGTGATGCTTCTCTCACTCAGGCATATGGTAAATTTGGAGAAGTTAGCTCTCTAAATCTAAGGATTTGAATCTTGCTTTCCAAAATAGGATAGAAAAATGGATTTCTGCCACTTGGCTTCAGTAGTTCAATAAATAACTCTTTAATCCAAATCTCTATCTTTGACTGCAGATATAAAGATTTACAGAAAAAAAAGACAAAAAATGTCTTTTGAATTCCACTGTAACAGTGACATTCAAATGACCTAACCAAATACCATCAGAATGCAAATAGAATTTTTAAAAATCTGCCATTGCAATGAGAAACATAAATGGTGAGAGATCTGCTTCCCCACTTCCCTTCACCCTTACTACTTATTTTCTCGATAAACAGCAGGCTAATAAACATACGTTCTTTTTCATTGTCCTAGGGATCTTGTTCGCTAACATGAACAACTCTCGCTTTGTTCTCTTGGGAGAAAACAAAACACTATCAATCAAAGCAGAGCTACATACCCAGACCTGCTGCGGCAGCTGCTCATTCCTCCGCAAGCCAGAGCTCCGGACGCTTCTGTATCCTTTGTCCCCACTGCTCTGAGCAGTGCTGCAGGTTAACTCTTGGAGGCTGGAAGCTCGAACCGGCAAAGCCAAGACTCACCAACTTAACCACTTGCCTGCTGACTCACGCAGCGGGAAGAACACACTCCTGCTGAGCCTGCTGAGAGATAAACCCTTGCACCATCCTTAGAAGGTCACACCTGGAGTCTGTCATTTTGCACCTCGCACAAACGCAACCTGGAGAGCAGCTACTCATTTTCTCAGAGTGACCAACTCATCCTCTTTGATTTGGAAAACATTCTTTTTCTGCACTGTATCAGCTTCCCATCACTGAGACTGCAGAATAAATCAGTGCAGAGATGTCAGCGAAGAATATTTTCGATCAATGAGTCAAGCTCTAGGAAAAAAGATGCCCTCTTACTTTTCTAGATTCTGGAGATTTGTAGAGAGATTGTATGACATATGGGAAATAATTGCATGTAGCCACCTTGGTAGTTTGCAGAAGTCAACAAAATGGTGTTTAAATTTTCCCCAGTGTGCTTTTGAGGGAAAACTAAAAATTAACTTTCTGCAGTACTGCCCCTATTCTAATCTGCGTGGAAGTTACTAGGGCTCCCAGGGGAAAAGTTCATTTCTCTAATCTTTGTGGTTCCTGATTAGCAGATATTGTTACAGGGGTGATATCAGAACCTCCAAATATGATATAAGGGAAATATACCTCCCAACCTGTTAGATGTCTTATATGCCGAGTTCGTGTTTTCTGAAAATCAAAGAATGAATTCTAGGAACAATGCAGGTTAAGAGTAGAAAATATTCATTGAGAGATAGAAAAGTCTTGCAAAAGGAGTAGGAGGGGTCCCAAATGGGTAGCCCAGGGACCCTACTTCCAGGGAAATTTTATAGAGCAATATCCATGTGGGTACAATGTGGGTTACATCCATGATTAACCAATAAGGATACAAGTATAGTTGCTTAGGTAATAGCGATCCAATGGGGGAAAGAAGTCATGTAACGAGAGTGCACGGAAAGAACAGATTTTTTCTAGGAAATGATGGGTCTAGTTAGAGGTCTTGGTCACCCACTGGGGTGATTGATGTCTCTCCAGGCTTCATTAGGCCTGGCGTTTGTCCTTGGAGGAAGTATACGGGACTGCTCATCTCATTTTTATCTTGAGGTTAGTCTCCAACAGATGCGTCTCCAGCCATGGTTGAAATGTTTCACCTTTGTCCTGGCTCTCCCGAGAACCTCGCCCTGCTTGATTGCCTATAATTTCTGCCTGGCTTAGCTGTCTATAATAGTATCAAAGGCAGGCAAAAGAAAATAGAAAACAAAGACTTGGAATGCTTGATCAGGTCTTTAAAATTCCCTTCACCCTGCCCATGTCATTGTCCATGAGGCCCTGAAGCTTAGGATTCCTGAAGAAAAGTTGCACTGCATTTCCAGTTATTGGTGCATCACTTTGAATATCAAATTAAGGGGTGAAAACTTAAAACTAGGGCAAGTCTCTGTTTTTCTTCAGGCCAAAAGAAAGTCCAGGGTGGCCATCCCAAAGAAGTAGAAGATAGGTGCAAAGCAGGCAGGTGGCACAATTGTTTGGTGAGTAATGAACTGTTAGCTAGGTGGGGAGGTGCACCTGTAATCAATCCCAGCACTCTGAGAGGCTGAGGCAAGAGGATTGTAAATGTAAACTGGGCCTTGCAAATTAGCAATTTAGGGAGACTCACTATAAAGCGTTAAAATTTAAAAAAAAATAAGTCTGAGGGTGTTGCTTGGTGAAAAACCCTGGGTTTAATCCTCAGTACTCACCAAAAAAATAGAGCTGTTCAAGGCAAGCATGAAGTAGACATGTGGCCCCTTGAGAACTGAGACTGGGGACTCACTATACAAGTTCTCTTTGCTCTCTGCTGACTGCAGCTACAGGGCTGTCTGCTGAGATTGTTAGCTGCTAATTGGGCTTGGAGGCTCTGGGACCTTTTTTGCCTAAAGTGCATCTACTTTAGGGGCCTCGAAGCACTAGAAAAGAAAATGAATACCCATCTGTGCCTAGAACAATATATAGACCACATGTGTGATTGTACTGGTGCTAACAATAGCAGCAGCTTCTATGTTAATTGCTTACATACACCAACAAATGTGCTAGAGACTTAACATATATTAAAATGCAAGAATTCTAGTTCAATAAAATCTGTGTTCCCTTCCTCTTCCTGGCCTCCCCGCAGTCAGAGTAGCTATGTGGCTGAACTTTGAACAGGGAAAGGTGAGCAAAAGGGATGGGCACCAATTCCATTCTTGGCCTCTAAAACCATCCCCATGTGTGATCCTCCCAGCTCCAGGCAGAGACTCAAAGGGAGAATTCTGCAATGACCTTGGAGCGTATCAGAGGAAAAAAGGGAAAAGACCCCATCAAATGGAAAGACCATGTAGAAGAGAGCTGCTGACCTTGGCAATTACTTTTAAATTATGTCAATGGGAGTTGGGTGACAATGCAAAAATACATTTTAAAAAATCTTTTAGAGATATGTAACAATGATAATGTGAGGACCTCTTGCCTTACAGGACAAAGGATGAACTCCTTAACCAGATATTTATCCTAGGCCCTTGCATCGTACTTCTCTCTGCCATTTCTCATGGTCATTGGTGAGGCTATGTGACTTTTGAAGCTATGTCCTAAGGGCTGTGCTTTCCATTTGTTCTGGGAGACTAACTCTTGGTGCCCTGAATCACCTCATAAGAAGTATGAAAAACCCAAACCTGTCACATCGGATGAACCACATACAGGTGCTTTGGTAATTGTCTCAACTAAATACCTCCTTCCACCTCCCATCTCTACTAAAGCAACAGACATGCAAATGAAGCCATTTTAGACCTTCAAAACCAGCCCGTCCACCAGCTCAATATAACAAGCAGACCCCATAAGTGCCACATAGGACAAAAATCACCCAGGCAAGTTCTGCTCAGATTCCTGACCCACAGAGCCATGAATGGTAATAAAATGGTTATTGACTTAAACTACTATGCTGGAGGTTGTTTGTCGTGTAGCAAGAGATAACTAGAATACCCTTCTTCAGGACCCAAGACAAGTTTCATATTTTTCAAAAAGCATTCTCTAGCTATTCTACCACTGATACCCCTGAGTTATCTGGTCCTTTTAAAGTTTGTCTTGTATTTTTAAAAAATAAGAAATTATCCTATTCCATCTGGAGTCCCAGCTCTTTTTATTTCACTATATTTCTTAGCCCTTATACAATATGCTTTTGACAAATGTTTGATGAAACTAGTTTTCTTTATCCAGGACACCAGAATGTTGACAGTAAGGGTGAGGGAGTATTTATTCTATCTGTTATTCATTTGTGTATTTGCTAAGTGCTTACTAGTTGCTAGGGACTTTTTAAGATCCTATTGATAGGTAATGAACAAAATGAAGTCTTTCTTTTCACTGTACTTTCATTCTAAATGAAGACAAATAGAAACCAAAATTAATTGTGATCTATTATGTTGTAAGTGTTAAGAAGCAAATAAAACAAGATAAGAACTCAGAAGTTGATTGTATAGCTTAATCAGACTGGTCCTCTTTAATAAGAAAATTTGAATAAACATATGAAGGGAGGGGCAAGAAAGTTACATCATGTGCCTGGGGAAAAGGCCTTCTGACAGAAATAAGCAACAAACACAAATGCCTCCAGACAGGAGCATCATTTTTGGGTTGAAGGAAGAGAAAGTGGTCAGTGTTTATTAGTCAGGTTTCCTAGTGCTGAGACATAATACCAAATACTCACAAATCAAAAGAGGAAAGGTTCAACTTAGCTCACAGTTTCAGAAGATTCAGTACATGGTCATCAAGCTAACAGGCAGAAGAGTTATGGTGGAAAGGGGTGGCAGAGCAAAGCTCCTTAGTTCATGGTGGCCAGGAAGCAGAGCTGGGGAAAAGTGCCAGAGAGGAATAGGAGAGTGTATCAGTCAGTGCTTACTAGAGAAACATGTTTAATGCAATATATACAAATATATAAGGATTTGCAAGGTAAGGGCCACCTGCAGAGAGTCAGGTGTGGAAGAGTGCAAAAGGGCTGTCTGTGTGCCGGTAATCCAAAGGACCCAGTCAAAGGCCTAGAGCTCTGTATTGTCCTGGACGAGTTCATATTAGAAGGCTGAAAGGTCTCTGATGGTCTGCGCTGAAGGCTGAAGAGTGTGCTGGAAGCCAGGAAATGATGTCCAAGGTGAAGCTGAAGACTGGAGCGCCTCCAAAGAAACAGAAGCGAACCTTCCTTCTTCATTTCCTTTTTATTGCCTTCAGGTGGCAATAAAATAAAATTGCCATTGATTGATGCCACTCACACCCAGAGTGAATCTTCTGTCTTCAGTAAATCCCTTCAGCCACACCTGGAACTATGCTTGTCTAATTTGGTTGGTCGTTTCTTACTTGAGTTGACACAATCAGTTAACTATCACAGAGAGAGACCATATACAGCAGTGATGGCAAATCTATGGCACATATGCCACAGTGTGCACACAGAGCCTTTTCTGTTAGCACACAAGGGAAGTCACCCTGCAGTGTCCCAGTAACCAAGTATCAGATTACAACCCAGTGTTGGCACATTGAGAAAAATAAGTGGGTTTTGAGTTGCAGTTTGGGCACTTGGTCTCTAAAAGTTTTGCCATCACTAATATATGATAATCAAAGCACACCCAGACACACCAAGGAGCATGCTTCTCTAATCTTATAGGCAGTTCATAACACAATGAAGTTGACATATGAGGTGACAGTCCATCCCTTGTCAACTGTACACTCATACACATCTCTTCGAACCTACACTTAATCTCCAAATGAAGACATTAGCAAGCTTATCATTCCAAATCTTTCATACAAGATGACTTGAGCAGAGAGTGAAAGAAGGAGCAGCAGGTTAACTAGTTGAGATAGGCAAAGTGATGTATAGGGGATGGAGGCAAGGAAGGGTCAAGGTCAAGGTGAAGACATTCAATTTTGCTCCAAATGTCACAAGAAGTTGTTAGAGACTTTTGAGCAGAATAGTGTCATGATCTGACTACTAGAAAGCTTCTAGAAAGTTATTCTTTATCCCTTAAACTCTATGCTGAACACAAACTACATGGAGGGAAGCTTAGATGCACCAATCTGTAGGCTTTTTGTAATATTCAAGCAAGAAATTTAGGCTGCATGACAAGAAGTAGAGATGGTGGACAGTAGTCACAATGCTTTGAAGGCAGAGACAAGGGAGTTTCCTGTTGGGTTTAGGAGTTAGAGACAAATACAAATCAAGAATGATTCCAAAGCTCCCAGGTGTGGTGGCACACATCTGTGATGCCAGCACTTGGAATGCTGAGACAGGAAGATCACTGTGTGCTTGAGGCTAACCTGTACTACATAGTGAGACCCTGTCTCAAGGAGGAGGAGGAGGAGGATTCTAAAGCTTACTGGACTCAGGAACTGACAAGAGGAAGTTGATATTTTTTTCTGACATGGGGAAGAATGTGAAAGTGGGTTCAGATAAAGAGAATCTGACTTAGGTAGGTCAGCTAAACATTTCTGGAGATGTTCTATAATTCAAAACCTTATGAAATGACTTACTGAGTTTGATTGAGAATGAATGCTCAAATATCTGTAAGGGCCATAACAGACAAAGATATTTTACAAAAGGTGATTGGGTTTTCAGAGGGTACATGGTAGATGCCTTTTGATTGTTATATATTGATTTGATGTGCTTAGAAAATATATAGAGAATATATGTGTCAGTTATACGCTAATGGATGAATTTTGGGAAATACTTCTGTACAATTTAATATCTAGTTAGTTAAAGTATCTTTCACTGCCAGTCTGCCAATGAGTCTTTTCTGATCCACTCCAAAGTCCTACTCTTTGAGTTGCTTTTCACTTCTATGGCTCTTACTACATTTTTTTCTGCATGAGTTCTGCTCAGGACTTCTAATTTTTGTGATGTGTGATATGGTCCCATTTCCTCAGGGATACCCTATATTGGTCATGCTCTGATTCTTGATCCAGAGGCCAGCTACTCAGGTATATTCAGTTTGTGAAAATAATCTATATTACCTTCCTGTATGTACACTTCACTAACATTTATAAAAATCTTTTTATGCAGGGTATGGTGGAACACACCTGTAATCTCAGCTTCTTGGGAGACTGAGGAAGGATTACAAATTTAAGGTCAGTCTAGATGAGTTAGTGAGATTCTGTCTCAGAGCAAAATAAAAGGGACTGGGGTCATTGCTTAGGGGTAAAGCATTAGCTTAGCCTGCACAAGGCCCTGGGTTCAATCCCCACTACAAACTTTGCTCTGTCAAATAAAAACCAAAGTGTGTCTTTCTCAAACAGGCATAAATCATAAGGAAATTTACTAACTCACAA
>RJWT010055473.1:0-10152 GCA_004365215.1 Cuniculus paca
TGTGTGACTTTGGGGAGGTCACTCTTCCTCCCTGAGCCACAGGTCCTGATGAGTATGGAGCAGCATGGATTCTGCGTGGTGGGGCCCAGCTGACACTCAGTAAGCACTCATTCCCGCTGTCCTCTCTCTGGGCTTCCTGTAGTCTGTTTCTCTGTCTTTCTATCACAGCCAGTCCTTGCTCCCCATCCCAAGTCCCCCGGCTCAGATGTCAGCTCTGGGGTCCAGGCAAAGCAAGGGGACTGTGGGCTTCTTAGACCACTAATCTTTGTGGTTGTAACAAGGGCCTGAGGTCATTTGTGACAGTGTAGTTCCTGCTTTGTGCCACAGACGCCCTGGGCTTGCCAGGTGTAGGAATGGGGCACTGCTGTCCCCATTAGCTGCCGTGCTGGACAGTGGCCCACATGCCAGGCTCTGCAGCTGTGGGCTCCACTACCCTGGTGCTTATCTCTGAAAGCAGAAGAGGACAGCAGCATCAGGACAGGGGGAACGGCCACCCAGTTGGGGAGGGCATTCTAGTGCTGGGTCCCAGGGCTCTCCTCCTATCCCTTTCCTGGTGGGCAGCTGTGGGGAAGGCATCCAACTCCCAGGCTGGTGGCTTCCCTCTGTCCTACTCTCACATTCCTCTGCTCTGTCTCAGTTAGAAACTCATGAGAGGGACCCTCCCAGGGGAACGGCCCACCCAGACTGTCCCCTCCTTTTGGTGCCAGACTGGGGACTGAATGCAGCCCCTTCACACTGAACCACATCTGCAGCCCTATTTTATTTTGAGACAGGGTCTCACTAAGTCACTGAGTAACCCAGACTGGACTCAGACTTGCAGTCCTCCTGCCTCTGCCTCCCAAGCACTGGGGTTACAGGGGTGCACCACCATGGCAGCTCAAGACCCACTTTCAAAGTCTCCCCAACTAGCTGCTTCCTGCCATCGGGGGCCCCCCACTCAGTGATTACTCACTGTGGGTTAATCCCCTGAGGGCCCAGCACCCCACGATCCCACCACCTCTGCACACTAAAGCCCTCAGTGCACAAGTCTTTGGGGGACACCTAGCAGTTCCCCTTGAGACCTTTGCTCTAAGCTGGGCAAGACACTAGTGAATTGGTCCCCGCTCCGCTGGCAGCTGGCCAGGAGACTCTGGGCCTGACACCTGCCCTCTCTGGCCTCAGTTTCTCCAGACAAAAAGAAGTGCTAGATGAGAGGCAAAGTACTTGCTGGAGGCAACTCATGTCCAGTGTGGCACCGTCCTTACCATGAGTGACTTAGCGTTTACCCTGTGTGTTTTACCGTGGGAGGGAACTGAGGCTCAGAAAGGCTGAGTGAACTACTGAAGGTCACACTGGGGAGCAAGGGGGCATTCAGCACTGAAACCAAGCTAATCCTCTAACCTGGCCCATGTCACACGATGCACAGTCCTGCTATCGGAGGCTGGACAACTCATGTGCAGTGAGAGGACGGCACAGGCCTCGTCATGACAAAGCTGCAGCCTTGGGAACTGTGAGATGCAGCAATCAGAGAGGCTTCCTGGAGGAGGAAGAGCAGGCCTCGGTCTTCCCCCAAGCTTCAGGGAGGAGCTCCACATAGACACACTCCTTTCCTGAGCGCAGAGGACTCTGCCTCGGGCACCTCACCACAATAGTGACCCCTGCTGGGCTGGGGCACCCAGTGGCCCACTGAGGGAGCCGTACCATGTCCAGCCCCTTTCTGCACCAGGCCTGAGCCACAGCCTGGACAGGACAATTAGCACTGAACACATCCAGATCATACAGGCAACTGGCGGGAGGGGCGCATACCTACAATCCAAGGAGGAGGGCAGCTGAGGCGGGATGATTGCCATAGGTTCAGGGCCAGCCTGAACTGTATGGTGAGACCCTGCCTCAAAAGAACAACAGAAGAAAACAAAAACAGTGGTACTGAGGGCTGTCACGGGCATGATGACCACGTAGCAGTGCTGGCCACGTCCCGAGAGCTGGAGGGAGTGGCACGGGGGGAGCTTCCTTCCGGAAGTGAGACTGAGCCAGACATGTGAGTGTGACTGGGGGTCCAGCGGGCACATAGGGTTGGAAGCCATTCCGGGCAGGAGGCTGATGGTCCAGGCAGGGCCCAGTGGGGCTGTAGGGTGACTGTGGGGTGGATCTGATCTGAATGCAAAGGATATGAAGGTGGAACCGGGGTGGGGGGTGACAGGTATGGCGTGTGCGTCCTACAAAGTGCGCAGCAGCTGCCAGGTGGCAAATGGGGGGCGCAAGGGTTTGCGCTGGCCAGTGCTGTGTTCAGGTGAGCAGGCAAGGCTGTGGGCTGCAGTAGGAGCAGAGCTGAGAGGAGGGGGTGAGAGAAGGGCCCAGGCCCCACCCTGACAGCACTCTCCCCACCAGGCCTGCGGGTGCGAGAGGTGCAGATCCAGGTGTCCCGGCAGCAGGTGGAGGAGCTCTTCGGGCTGGAGGACTACTGGTGCCAGTGTGTGGCATGGAGCTCAGCGGGCACCACCAAGAGTCGCCGGGCCTACGTCCGCATTGCCTGTATGTCTCCCTGACACCACCGCCACCACCTTGCCCATCTCCTTTGTCCATAGATGCCAGAGAGGGAATTGCACACTGCAGACCCTCCTGCATCCCTGGCTAGATAAAGATGCCTGCCTCACACACTGGGCACACTAGTGCAGCTTAGATGGGTTTCTGTATCAGATTTCTAAAGGCTGTCTCCACCTATACAAGGAAGCTTGCAGCCTGCTAGCACACTGGGCTACTGTCAGTGAGGGATCCCAGAGTCAGGGAGGGACTCCTGTTCCCCTAGCTACAGAACAGAACCAGCCCAGGTGAAGCCAGGTGTCCCAGAACAGTTCCTTGGTGTGCACTGCCCCCTCATGGCCACAGTGGGCACTGCATGTCTTCATTCTGCCCCCACCTGACTGTCCCTCCTCATGCTCTTGCTTCTCCCAGACCTCCGCAAGAACTTTGATCAGGAGCCCCTGGGCAAGGAAGTGCCCCTGGACCATGAGCTCCTCCTGCAGTGCCGCCCGCCAGAGGGCGTGCCGGTGGCTGAGGTGAGCAGGATGCGGCACGCCAGGCAAAGTGGACTCCAGCGGGCCTGGTACTCACTACCAGCCATGGTACCACAGCCTCCCAGAGCCTCCCTAAGCCACAGACCCAGAGAGTGGGGCTTGGGACTGAAGGGTCAGATCCCAGCAGAGGCCCAGGTCCTGCTTCCAACACCACCTGCCCCTGCCCAGAACCCAGGGCCCAGCAAGGATGCCCAGGGGTCTCATCATGTGCGCATCTGAGTATACACCACCCCATAGGCTAGCAGCTCCTTCCGCTGGCCACATGGCCTTTGGATCCCTCAGCAGTGCCCTTGCCTATCCCCTCTCCATCCTTTCTCGGATAGCCGGCGTGTGCCCCTTCCCACTCATACACCTGCTCAGGGTCCCAGGAATTGGAGCCAGGCATGGGGGACATGTCACCTCACCCCTGGGGGCCCAGAACTAGGGAGAACAGGTTTCTTACATGGAACCAGCCTTGTCTAACCCCAAAACCTCGCCCTATAGTTCTGCCTTCCTCAGCCTGGGTCCTCCTCTGGAAATGGGGTGCAGACACGTGCCTGCTGTGGTCAGAGTACCACGTGGGTTGGGCCTAGACATGCCAGTCTTTATGGCAGCCTGGCAAGGTGGATGGATGACGTCGCCCCCAAGTAGCTGGGAAACAACGCTGGGGGTGGCAGGTTGCCACCCAGGGAGGGCAGCTAGTGAGTGGAGAGCTGGAATTTGACCCGAGGAGCCATGTTCCTAATCCCCATCCTGGGGTTGACAGTGAGGACAGGGCCTGGCGCCTTCTGCATGCTTGGTACCTACTGAGCCAACCATGTGTCCTTCCGCAGTCCCGGGGGTCAGATGTTATTGGGTCTCCGTCGTACAGTTGGTACATGGAGGGCCTCTGTGGTAAGTGCCCCCAAGGCTGCCCAGCTGCTGGGCTGTGCTCAGCCACACTGTGGCCCTGTGGAGGTCCTGCCTGGCGTGTCCCTGCCATGATGTGGTAGCCACCTGTCCTTATTCAGTTGTCCTCCCCTCTGCAGTGGGCCACAGGGGAGGTGGGCCTGAGTCCTCACTGTCCCAAACCACTCCCACAGGTGGAGTGGCTCAAAAATGAGGACGTCATCGACCCCACCCAGGACACCAACTTCCTGCTCACCATCGACCACAACCTCATCATCCGCCAGGCCCGCCTGTCCGACACAGCCAACTACACCTGTGTGGCCAGGAACATTGTGGCCAAGCGCCGGAGCACAACAGCCACTGTCATCGTCTATGGTGCGGTGCTGGGGTGGGAGTGAGGGCCCGGGGCTACACATCTCCCCCACCCCACTCTGCCCTGAGGGCCAGCAGGACCCCCAGCAGGGTGAGAAGTGAATTGACTGAGGCCATGCCACAAAATGTAGCCAATTCAGGCACCCCTGGGTCCCCATCCAGGACCACTGCCCCCTTCTCGGGGCCCCTTGGCTGTCTGAAGGAAAAGACCCAGCGCTCTGAGGTCAGGTCCCTATTACACAGGGGAGCCGGGGACTGCTGCCCAGGCCTGAGCTCTCCGCTGTTCCTTGGCCCAGGAGTGAGGAGGGCAGAGCCGCAGCTGCTGAGACTACAAAATGTTTTCAAAAGGACCCCAGCCTGAGTCCCAGGTCCCCATCATGTCCTCGAGGACCCTGATAAGTGCTGGCCCTCTCTGAAACTTCGTCATTGTCGGGGGCCAAGGACAAGATTCTGACCTCCATGTCCTTCCTGTGCTGATAGTGACAGCGCAGGGCTACGTAGTGGTGTCCAAATGTCCGCAGCCAGGACATGGTTTCACCAGCAGGCCAGGTCTCAGCGGAGGGCTATCAGGTAGGGGTAGGCTGGGGAGCCAGAGGGTCCCAGGGCCAGGCCAAACCGCTGATGGTTGCTGTCCTCACAGTGAATGGCGGCTGGTCCAGCTGGACGGAGTGGTCACCCTGCTCTAACCGCTGTGGCCGTGGCTGGCAGAAGCGCACTCGGACCTGCACCAACCCTGCCCCACTCAATGGAGGTGCCTTCTGTGAGGGTCAGGCCTTCCAGAAGACCGCGTGCACCACCGTGTGTCCAGGTGAGGGCCACTGGCCAGGCACCATCCTGCCCACCCAACCCTGCCCCAAGCCATCCTACTTGCATGATGGTGGCCCCCAGCATGGGCAGGCAGAAGCTCGCCCCAGGGCCCACAGCTGGCAGCTCAGGCTGGCCTAGGCACTCTGGCCTGGCTGTCTTCCTCTTCCTGTCTGTGAGTCCGCATCGCCAGGCACATCTGACTGTGCTCTCTCCTTTTGGATGTACTGTGTTGGTGCGGTGTTTTCACCCTGGACTCGTACCTTTGCACCTACGACTGTGCGCTGGGCTATGTCTGCGCCAATAACCCGTGTGTCTCTTTGTCCACCTGGCACATCTGACTGCTCGCTGGCACAGGGCAGGGTGGGCACAGCATGGTTTCTCAGTGCGGTGAGCATGTGTCTCAGTTTCCTCTCCCCACCCTGGGGCGTGTGTTTGTGCTCGCGCGTCAGCACATTGCTCACTAACTGTGTGTGCCATGCCAACAGTGGACGGGGCGTGGACGGAGTGGAGCAAGTGGTCCGCCTGCAGCACCGAGTGTGCCCACTGGCGCAGCCGCGAGTGCATGGCGCCCCCTCCCCAGAATGGAGGCCGTGACTGCAATGGGGCGTTGCTGGACTCCAAGAACTGCACCGATGGGCTGTGCATGCAGAGTGAGTCCCCAGAAGCATGGGGTTCTGGGTAGGAGGCATCTGGAGCCAGGTGAGGGGCTCTCACTGCCACCCCAACAGCCCCAGGGTTCAACGCCTGGCCTGCTGTGAGGCCACCCTTGGGGCCTCCACCACCCCATTCTTATCATCTCATTTATGTTGTGTCCCCATTGCCTTCTTTGCCATCCTTTTCCTATCACCTGTGTCATTGTCTTTCCCTTTATTTCCCTTGACAGATAAGAGAACTCTAAGCGACCCCAAAAGTCACCGTAAGTCCCCTTTCATGACTGTCTTTCCTTCGGGTGCCCTGGTTCTCCTTGGCTGACTTTTCCTGGGTGTGGGGAACAGGGCAGGAAGAAACGATGGTGTCCTCTGTGCCAACCCCTGCCCCTGACATGCCAAGGATCTCCACTCTCCACCACGACAGATAGGCCTTCAGCTGACGGAAAGGGCCTAGGACTCTCTCATGACCCTCCTGTTATAGGATGGGAAACTGAGTCTCAGAATAGACTCATCGAAGGACCCAGCCAGGAAGTAACAGAGCCAGGATTTGAACCCAAATATTTTTGTGGCCAAGGCTGGTGATTTTAGCCCTATGCTCTCACCTTCCTCTCTGGGAGAGGGACTGGGCAGCACCTCATCCGCCCCCCGCTCCCCGTGTTCCACATGGTACCCCAGCTGCTGAGCCCTGCCTCCTGAGCCATCTGCAGGCCACGGTCCTGCTTCAACTCCCAAGGGGGGCCTTGTCCTCAGCCCCAAGTGGCCGCTGCCGTTGCAGTAATATCAGAGTAATAAAGCCTCTTCGGCAGATTGGTCTGTGGTAATTAAACCACAATTTCCAAATAATTCTGGAATCATAAAATCAGCAGTAAGGCCCTCAGCCCAGCTCACTGGGGTACCAAGCTGGTGGCTGATTAGAGAGCATAAATCATCAGGCAAGTGGCCCCATGTGAGCAAGGACATTGAGATGCAGAGCAAACCTGCAAGAGCGTTTTCCCTACTGGGCCAGGAGCCTTCAGAGAGGTGAGAGGCCAGGCCTGAAGGGGTTCCTCTGAGGGGAGCCCAAGAATGAGGGGAATGGGCAGGTACAGGAAGTACACAGACATTCAGAGTAGAGAGTCATGGCCTATGTTCTGGAGTGCTCAGGCTGAACCAAGGGCTTGGAGGACACCAGGCAGGGAAAGCAGGCCTGTTTCTCTGAGAGCCCCTCAGGGCTAGAGAGATGTGTGGGTACTTCCTAGAGCAGCCATCTTGGCAGCCGCCATCTTGGCTCTGCCTGGGCCTACCAGTGTGGTAGCCCCAGCCAGATGTAGCTACTTAAACTCTTATTTAACTTAAACTAAATCAATTTTAAAATTCAGTTGCACCAGCCACTTGTATCTAAAAGCTGCATATGGAATTGCACAGACATAATAGTTCAGCCATCACAGAAAGTTCCATTGACCTTGCCACCTTCCTACTTGGCCATGAGTAATTATATCCGACTGCAGTCTGCTGTGGGGGAGGAAAGCATAGCTATGGGGTTGCCATCCCCATCCTTCTCGCTACCTGCTCACTGCCTTGCCACCCCATTGCCTGCATCTCGCTCCACTCCACCACCCCCCATCTCTACTACCATCCCTCAGAGCACAGGATGGGAAAACGTTGGAATGTTTACTCACAAAGATTTTGGGAAGCCAGGACCTTTGTCCTATAAAAGTGGCTGCAGGCTGGGTTTGAGATCCTAGTTTAAATCTCAGCTGCAGTAGGACAAATTGTATGGCCCTGGGTCTCTGAGAAGGGAGCTATGAGTTCATTCGTGGTGTGGACGTGTTCGTTCTTTTGCCTCACTGCTACTCTGGGAGGGTGGGTGGGCAGCAGAGCAGGGTTTTGAGACCATTTTTCTAATGAGGACACTGGCTCAGAGAGGTCCTGGGCTTGCCCGAGGTCGCTGCCCTGTTACAGCAGGGCTCAGACCCCAGTGCATGCCAGTCTGCCCCAAGCCCTGGCTCTTCCCAGGACCTCAGCCTTTGCTGGCAGGCTTGGCCCTGTGTCTCATGCATCTTCCTGTCCCTGCAGTCCTGGAAGCCTCAGGAGATGTGGCGCTGTATGCAGGCCTCGTGGTGGCCCTCTTCGTGGTAGTGGCGGTTCTCATGGCCGTGGGAGTGGTGGTGTATCGCCGCAACTGCCGGGACTTTGACACGGACATCACTGACTCATCTGCCGCCCTCACTGGTGGCTTCCACCCAGTCAACTTCAAGACCACGAGGCCTGGTAAGGACCCGAGGGCACCTAGGTTGGAGAGTTGGTTGGGGGTCCTGACTCTCGCTCAGGGTTTTCCCAGAGCTCGCTCCCAGCTTGCTGCAGCAGATGACAGTGGAACCTTCACAGCTGGACGTCTGAGTGGGACAGAAGGGCCCTGCAGGAGCGAAGAGGGGGCTGGCCAGTGTGGCAGAGCAGAGTGTGACCATCACTCCTCCTCTGCAGGCAACCCACAGCTGCTGCACCCATCCATGCCTCCCGACCTGACGGCCAGCGCTGGCGTCTACCGAGGGCCTGTGTATGCCCTGCAGGACTCGGCTGACAAGATTCCTATGACCAACTCTCCCTTGCTGGACCCTCTGCCCGGCCTCAAGATCAAGGTCTACAACTCCAGCACCACCAGCCCCAGGCCGGGCTTGCCTGATGGGACCGACCTCCTGGGTGTCCTGCCACCTGGCACTTACCCTGGTGATCTCTCCCGGGACAGCCACTTCCTGCACCTGCGCAGTGCCAGCCTCGGGTCCCAGCAGCTCCTGGGCCTGCCCCGAGAGCCTGGCAGCAGTGTCAGCGGCACCTTCGGTTGCCTGGGAGGGAGGCTGAGCATCCCTGGCACAGGTGTGTTGCCTCTCCCTCTCTGGGCAGCCGTGATACCTACTCAGCATCAGGCAGGGCTGTCCCTATCCCACTGGTCAGATGAAGAGACCAAGAAGGGACCATAAGAGAGAAGACAGGGCCAGGGGTACAGCTCAGCAACACAAGTCTGAGGTCCTAAATTCGATTTCTGGTACCAAAAAAAGAGAGAGAGAGAAGTCTGATTAAAGACACAAGTTGAAGCCTGCCTGTGTCTTCAGAGCAGGGGAACTATGGGCCAGCCATCCTCCAAGTCTCAGTTTCCTTATCTGTTCATTGGCAGAGAGTAGCATAGTCCTGCATTCTTACAGAGCACTGTCCTGGGTTCTAGAGACAGGAAGGGCAGGGCCGCCCAACTCAGCTTGCAAGCCCAGCAGGTGACAGTGTTCCGGAGTCCTGCCTGAGCTGGGCATGGAGCTGGCACTGAGATCCTCTCTCCCTCCTCCTGACTGCGGACCACCCAGAGCTAAGACGCCATCTTTCCTTGCCCCAGGCTGTACCAACCTCCCACCCCTATTCCCCCAAGCACCAGCCCCACACTTCCTTTGGCCCCTGCCTGCTGACCTCCCTCTTCCCCCCAGGGGTCAGCCTGCTGGTGCCCAATGGAGCCATTCCCCAGGGCAAGTTCTATGAGATGTACCTGCTTATCAACAAAGCTGAAAGCACCCTGTGAGTAGAGATCCCTTCCCTGGCTCAGCTATGCCTCCTCTGCCCCCTCCCTGTTAAACCTGGTCCCCCAGGTTAGAGTTCCTCTCGGAAAGGCCTTGGTCTTACCATGTGCATATTTAAAACATGCAAAACCAAGTCATACAAAACATGCAAAACCAAGTCATACAGCTGAACAGCAGTTGACGAACACTACAAGTAGCATGAAGAGCTAATGTCCCCACTATGTAAAAAGCTGTTATTATCTAAGAAAAGTTGAACACCTCAATAGACACAAGATGTGAACAAGTGATTCACACATTGTTTCTCTTACACAAACACACACACCAGTGACCAGAAGTTTCTGAGGAAACATTCCACCTAATTTGTAGTCAAAGAAAACAGCCAGGAGATATGGGGAGGTTTTTGTTTTGTTTGCTTAAGGATTTGCAAGAATTAATTTTCCAAACGATGATTCCCTCTTGCTGCCAAAAGCCCAGGCACATGGCCCTTCTTGGCGTGCTGGGGAGTGTAGATTGGTACCCGATCTCTAGAGGGCAGTCTAGCGTGTCTCTCAAGACTGATCCAAAAGTGCAGGACCTTTGGAACTGCACCCAGAGATTTGACCATGAAGCTATTATGGTATCAAAGCAAAAATCTGGGGACAATGAGTTTATTCATCTTCTCTGCCCCTCCACTCATCCCCATGACCTCCGCCCTCACATAGGCCACAGGCAGAGCTGGGGGCCAGCTGGAGTCTGTGCCCTTGCTGAGTTCTTTGGGTCGCCCCTCACTTCCTCTTCCCCGTACCTGTGTCCTGCCCCCAGTCCCCTGTCGGAAGGGACCCAGACGGTACTGAGTCCCTCGGTGACCTGCGGGCCCACGGGTCT
>RJWT010055474.1:0-10146 GCA_004365215.1 Cuniculus paca
CGTGTAGCTCTGACTCACACACTGTTCTGCTCAGCCCCTAACAGCGGCAGCTGCAGCACTTTACTCTTCACAGCGTCTTGTACGCTGGTGTTGCTTGTCTGTGCCAGTGGCCCTCAGAGTGAGGGCCTCCCTTGCCCTCCTCATGGAGCTCCCAGATCCCATCCACACAGCCAAGTGCACAGATCTCGGGCATCCAGGTCCATGAGTCCATGAGTTCAGGTGCCGGCCCCCACATCACCACTGCCCCATCAAAAGGCCATTGGCTTCATTCCAGAATGTCCTGGTGCCCAGAGGCAGTGTCTGCTGCCATGGTAGAGAGGCTGGCTGAGGGGACCTGCAGCAACACCAGGTATCCACAAGCCTGCAGTTAGAAACAGCCAAATGCCCACCCCAGCAGAGGAGATGGATGAACTGTGACCCAGCTAAGGAACCACGAAGCCTGGACAGCCATAGAGGATGGTGTCAGGCAGGTGGGAAGTGAACCCCACTTCCTAGGGACATGAACAGTGAAGAGAGCCCAGGTGGGGTCTGGCATAAATGTGGGTTCCTTCCAGACAGGGGTCCTATCCTCCCCAGTGCCCTAGTCCCTGTATGGCTAACCTTCTGCACCCCATGGCCCAAGGGTCCCCATGCTGGTCCACCTCACTGGCACCATCAGGACTGAGTTCCTGGGTTTAAGATGGGATCTCACTATTTTGCCCAGATGATCACTAACTTTTTGGTAGGGGGGATCAAACTCACGACCTCGCACTTGCCAGGCAGACGCTCACACCGCTGAGCTAAATCCCCAGCCTGGTCACTAACTTTTGAGCTCAAGTGATCCTCCTACCTCAGCTTCCTTAGAGCTGGGACTACAGGTGTGTATCACCGTGCCCAGCCTTATGGCTTCTTTTTTGACCAAGTGGAGTTACAGCAGTTGAAATGGAGCAGTGACCTCAGACCCAGGATCAGGAGGCCCTTAGAAGGGAGTGGGTGAACAGGCAAGGAGCCCCCTCTGGAGTCATAGGCCCTGAGCAGCAAGTAGTTCAGGTGTTTACACAGCCAGGAAAACCCCAGCCCCGAATTTGTCACACAGCACCAGGTCAGTACTAAGTACCTAGTAAACGCGGCTACCACCTCAGGCTCCCATGGCCACCTGCATGGGCCTACAGGGCCAGAAGGACTGTGCTGGCCCAGCATGGCCACAGCAGACACACCCAGCACCAACATAGAGGTAGCACTGGGGCACAGGGGCGCCACTATATTGAGTGGGTAGTTGGAGGCGTCCAGGAAGTTGTGAGAGGGGCTGCTCAGCCTGGTGAGGTGCAGAAACCCAGGGAGTTCTGTGATGCTGAGAAGCACCCCTGGGGTTGGAGCAGGTGTAGGCCAGGTGAGATCATGGGCCCATGGGGACAGAGGCAGGGCAACTGGGACCATCCTGCAATGTGCCACCTCATGTGTGGGCAGTCAGGGCCATCTCCATCACATTTAAGCAACCACAGGAGCACATGTGGAACTGAGTGGCTATTGGTTTATTAATGTGATATAATTTCTATAAAGACAAACTATAGAGAAATAAGTAAAAACCTTGACATTCATGTTATGAGTGAAAACAACCTAAAGTACTTCCTGTGCTGGTTTTCCGGTATGTATCACACACCAGTAGAAAGACACATTTTAAGAATCCAGAAATTAGGAAATTAGTATTAAATAACTTAATAGCTTTAAAATATATGGGATCCTCTAGCAGTTTCTTCTTTTTCAGATTCACAGAACCTCAGGCCCACAGGCACAGCCATTTGGGTAGACACCACAGAAGTCAGAAGGCTTCCAATTTCCAACTAGTTTTAAATTCAAGAATTTAACACATAGTATAATTTATTTATTTTTACTTTATGCTTTGCCAATTGCTTTTTATTAAAGAACAGTGTTGATTTTGTGGTGTATCTGCCACAATTAGCAATAGGTCCAGTTTCGTACAGTGAATCATATAACCTTTGTAAAGGAAATCCAAGGTGAAACTCAACTTTTTGGAATATTAAATAATGAAACATAGCAAGCTTTCTGGTGGATTAATAAAAATAAGATCATTAGTTTTAAATAATAGTCAAGAAGAACTAGTTGGTGCAAAACTCATGGCCCTCAAACACAATTTCAAAAAAGTTTGACCTGGCATGGTCAGCTCACATGAAGAGATGGGGACTGAGCTCATGGTCCCCTTGGGCTTTTGCCAGCAAGCTCCTTATTCTCTGAGTAGCTTGAGTATTTTCTGTTTTTTTGTTTTGTTTTGTTTCTTGGAAATATGGCAGAAGAACTGGGAATCAAACATTTTAGAGGGCAAGAGACAGGTTAGGCACGCAGGATTCTCCAGGCCAAGTTTAGCACACACACAGGAGCAGGTGTCTCAGGACAGGGGCCATGCAGTGAGGAGCATGTGGCAGCTGCTACAAAGGCCAGTGCAGGTGGAGAAGGATGTGCCTCCGCCTGGGGCCTGCACTGTAGGTGGCTGTCTGCTGAGTGCTTGGCCTTATCAGGACAACCCACCCAGACTCCTGGCATCTAGTGGATCTGTCTCTCTGGGCAGGTGGGGGTTCCCCATGTGACACAGCCAGTTTGCACAGAGTCACTGAGGAACTGAAAGGGACATGTGATCCTCCTCCCCCTGCCACTGCGTTGGGGAAGACTGGTTAGGTGAAAAATTCCAGCGGGGCAGAGACCCTGTACCTCTCCTGGTCTGTGCTAGGGTAGGGGTTTGCTCCTTCGCAGGAGCTCTTTGCCTGGAGCAAAAGGTACACAAAGTATAATCCAGGAAAAGGGTCTTTTTTTTTGAGACAAGGTCTCACTATGTAGTTCAGGCTGGCCTTAACTCACTGTGTAGCCCAGGCTAGCCTTGAACTCATGATGATCCTCCTGCCTCAGCCTCCCCAGCGCTGGGATTACAGGCACAGCCCAGCTATGGTCTTTTACTTTAAGCAGAGACACCACCACCACAAAAAGCACTCTCCATCTGGAGCATGTTTCCCCTACTAACTAGAAAAGTTGGGCTGCCCTTGGCTTGACCTTGGCCCCTGGGCCTACTCACCCATGAAAGAATTATAGACAAGCAGGCACCAACCAGCTGCCCTATGCAGGATGGGGCTGGGCTGGAATCTGAGGGTTGGGGTTATTACTCCCTAGCAAACAAAACTGGTGGCTACTTCTGTGAGCAACGGACCCTCCTCAAACTCTGCACTTGAGAAGGGAGGGAAAGACAAGCTTGCAGCCTTGAAGGTTTGAGTAAGACCCTGGCCTACCTAAACAAAACTTCACAGTGAGAAGCAACTCAGAGAACAGTTCTCCACTTCAGCCCCATGGTTTATGAATAAGGAACTGGGCCCCCATGGAACTCACCAAGCACATCACAGCTGCTACGGGCAGACTTGGACCCAAAGCCAGGGCATCCAGTGTATTTTCATAATTCACAAAGCAAAGTAACTCAGGCATATCACAATGAGGATTTGAGGAGACACAGTTTGTGTACAATAAATACAACTAAAGCAAGTAACTCATGGCTGAATTTCCCAAGAGACTAGGACCAGAGCTCAAGGCACCAATCATAAACAGGCCAGAATGCAGGGTCACACAGCACAGCACCGGGCAGGTGTGTTCAGAAGCCAGCCACAGGCCTGCATGTCAAGTGTTAGAGACACCAGGCCTGGGCAGTGCCCCTTCACAGCTGCCGTGCTACAGAAGAGCTACAGAAAAGGGTAGCATGCTGGAGGTTTCTCGCATCACTTCTGGTGGTCACTTGGGGGAGTCTTCCTGCTTACAGAGCTGCCTGGGCTTCAGAAGTGGGGACTTAGGATTGTGGCCCTATAATTAAATCCTTCAGAACTGGAGTGGAGGACATGGGTGGTATGGCAGGATGAGAGTTGGCAGAAGTAGCAGGACTGAGGCAGCAGGTGAGTGCCTCACTGGTGCTGACCCGCTGCTGACACCCTGGTGCAGCTGCACACAGAACAGGATTCACAGGCCATCTCGCCACCATGGATGCAAGGCCCTGGACACCTTGGGGAAGCAGCATCACACTCTCCTGTCCTCCTTCCCATCCCTCACTGACATGGGTGCCCTAGGAAAGCCTTTTGCTTAGGTAGTAAGTCAGGAATCCCTCCTCCTTGATCTCACGTGTGTTCTTTAGTTTCATGTGCACTCTGGGGAAGGGGTTTAGAGGGACAGGTCTGTACTGAAGGAAATGAGCTGGTGCCGTCTGTGGGGCAGGGCAGCAAGGACGCATGGTGGGTAAGGAACTACCATGTCCCAGGTACACCCTGTCAAAGCCGGCACACAGCCCCCATGACTCCATGCAGCTGTATACCCTGCCATGTGCCATCCTCAGCCCAGGCTGACAGCTGGCAATAATGCTGTCTTCTTTGTACTGTTTCCTTCATCTTAATACTTGCCATTTCTCTAGCAAACATCTCTATAAAACAAAGAGAGAAGAATCAAGTACTATGGCAATACAAAGTAAAAATACTGGCTTTAAATTTTATCACTTCATTCCAAAAGCCTGGTGTCGAGGAGGCTGAAGGTCAGTTCGCTGTGAGGACGTGGACTGAGAGATGTCTTCAACAGAGATGCCCCATCTCCTGAAGGTGGGGTGTTAAGAGGCTGCCCCTCCCTCGTACAGCAGGGCTGTGCTTTCCCAGAATGGCCTAAGATGAGCCTTTTCGGGGAAAACATAGAAAGCCTGAAGAAAAATACCCCTTGTACTATTCTTGCCGCAGCGCATCTTTGGGAAGAAAGCGCCGTGCGACTGGTAACAAAGTGCCACACATCCAATTGAACTTGGTTTTCCTTGTAGCCAGCTTATCTCCCAGGACATGCAGCCAGAGAGGGGCAGAGTGAAGCCTCCAGCATGGTCACTGCCACCGGCACTCTCTCTAGGCCTGTGCCATCACTGGCTGAACCCCTGAGGGATCTGGGGAGCAATGCCGGAGCCCACAGTTCATTTTCTTTATCAGTTGCCGGAGTTTGCTAGGGAAGTTTCTGTTAATGTGGCGGTAGAGCAGAGGCATCACAGAGCTGCTGGAGAAGGCCAAGAACTTGGACAAATCTTTAGCGAAGTACAGGATCCCCAGGTAGTGCCCGTCCACTGGCTTCCCCCGCAAGACCAGCACTGTGTGCCCTAGGAGGGTCAAGTAGTGAGGCGTCCAGAGCCCGAACTGCATACACACGGTAGCCACCAGTAGCCTGTGCACCCAGGGCTCTAACCTCCCCATGTCCTGGTCCAAGGGCGTGTCCTCTTTTCGGATCCGAGAGATGAGTGCCAGGGCACGCAGCACAGCCAGCCCTGGCACCACATACCCAATGAGCACCAGGATGGCATCGGCAGCCTCCGTGTTCTGCATCTTGGCACATTCAGCAACCCGAGAGGACACATGGCTGCAGATGTAGAAGAGCAAGGAGGAAAAGCTGGTGAGCAGTGCCCCACCCCAGACAAAGCCGCACACGTGCCGTGTGTTGTACACGCTGGCCATGTAGGTACGTGGCAGGGCCCGCTCAATGTAGTAATCAAGGCTGAGCAGGGCAGTGGAGTACATGGTCACTAGGGAGGCCACATTGAACAAGATCAGCAGTGTCACGTGTGCCTCGCTGCTGAGGCTCCACAGTGCCCACCTGGTGTGGGGTGGCCCCAGGAGGTGCACAGGAGCCAGGGCGCTGAGCACTAGGCCTGCCACGGCCATGTTCACAAAGTACACATCTGGCATGGTCATACTGCTCTTGCTGCTCAGGTTCACCAGCACCAGCAGTGTGTTGTAGCCCAGGCCGACAGGTACACCAGCCACCAGGTAGAGCAGAGAGAGGACCCAGAGCCCTAGGCGCAGGTCCTGGCACAGCTGCTCCTCGCCCTGCGTCGTGCCATTGAGTGGGCCGCAGCTCCACATGGCGGCCTCACCCAGGCTCCGCAGCTCTGTGGAGAGAAGGGACAAAGTCAGCCAGTCCCTGTCCCCTTGCTTGGCACCATCAACCCCTGGGAAACTGTACAAGGTCCCAAGTAAGGCTCCAACGACATCCGTGGCCATGATCAGGCTCTGGGATCCCATTTCCTCAGGAAATCAAGTCCTGGACAACTCACTCATGACACTGCCACAGAATCTGCCGAAGGAGAGTGCCGTGCCATTCCCTGCATCCTGAATCTACCAGCAGAGAGCTGCTGCCACCTTTTGGCACTGGGGGGCTCTACAGGGACAGAACCCCCCCCAGCCCTAGCCACCTGGCAGTGCTACGGGGCCCCCACTGTCAGCTGGTGGGCTACTGCCACCACTGTATGCTGAACACCTACTGTGAGCTGGGGGACACAGATATGTGTACCTGTCTGGGCACCTGCCAAGCACAAGCAAGAAAGAAGCCCTTGGCAGGTGAGAGCATCATGTGTGCACATGCAGCACAAGCTCTGGCCCACAAGTGGGCCTGGAAAAGCAGCTGGCACTGGGGTTGCATGGGACCCCAACCCCCAAGAAGAGCTGCTGCTCTGGAGAAAGGCACATGCTGGATCCTGAGAGGGAGCCCAGTGCACTCTGCAGTCTTGGAACTCCTATCATGCCAGCACAGGGCAACTGGGCTGCTCTCCCCAACCTGTACAGCCTAACACCATGGTTCCTAAAGCCTGCTGGATGACTGGTGCCCATGTCTGCCCGCACTGGGAGAGGTTGGCAGCACGATGGTCAGCCCCAGGGCAACACTGAGCCTGTGTTGCCTGGGGACACAGCACATTTTGAAATAACCAAATGTGAACTGACAGGTGGAGCTGTAACTTAAAGAATTCCTCCTCTACAAAGAACAGACATTTTTCAGGAAACTTACATTTAAAATGTAGTTTGACCCAACCAGACCTCCTGCTCTCAGAATGGAAGACAGTGTCTGAGGCAGACGCACAGAAAGCCAGCCATCCTGTTTCCCAGAGCTCAGCAACAAAGCAAGGAAGCCAGGCTACTGGGATTGGCTCTGGTCCCACCTGCTGTGGGCCTCCCCAGAGGAGGCTCTGCAGTCCCCACCTCCACACAGGATTGTAGCAGTGGGAGGTGGGGGGGCCCTCCTGCCACCCTCACCCCCATCTGCCAGCAGCATGGCTGAGCACAGAAACAGGGAAGTTTATGATGAAGAAAATAGTCTGTGCTCTGGCCCCACCACTCAGTCCACGTGCAGGCAGCACTGTGAAGTCCCATAAGCAGCAGGGACAATGCCCCCAGGCCTGTCCTCAGTGGCAGCTTTAGTCATCCTCATGCCCCAGACTCAGGCATGCAGTGTTACGCTGGACTCCAGGCTACAATTCTCAGGTGCATATGGGGGGACACCATGCTCGGAGCATAGTGTGGTGCCAGTGTGTGGCCGCTACAGCTGGGACAGGATGTCTAACAGTAAGGTGCCAAGAGCTGGCCCCACTAGGCACAGGGCAACCTCACTCTCCCCATTCTCACTGGGCATACAAGTCCTGAACTACAGTAACCATACTCCAACTAGGACCCTGCCTACCCTTCTACTCACCATCCTGACCAGCCCCAGGCAGGGCCAGGGAGCCACATGGGGTGGGGTTGGGGGAGTGGCAGGGGTGCCAGAAGTGTGGGTGCCTCTGATCCATTCCCAGAACCACCATCTCTTGAGGTGCTATCTATGATCTCCGGACCAGCCCAATGACTGGGCTTTCTGTTTTTCCTTCTGTTGAGTCTCCCCAAATCCTGACTACAGAATGCCTGCAGCCAGCATCTGTGATTAAGTGCTGTCTCGGGTGTGTTAGTCCCCAGGCTTGTCTCCCAAGATGTATAGCTTTGGTGATCACTGAACTGAGCAGGAGCCCATGTTGTAGGGGCCCAATCCTTCCACCATCTACCAGACCTCATGGGCCACAAGTTCCACAGCACATTCTGTGGTCACTATGAATGGGTGTCAGTAAGCTATGTCTGTACCCAAATGTCCTATTCTCACAGGCCATCAACCCACAATCAGAGCCCTGCTGGCCCAGCCCCTCCTGTGGCATCTAGAACTTTCTGGCCCAGCCTCCTGTGGCACCCAGGACCTACGCTTTGTTTGAGGTGTTCTCATGTATTCCCACTTCAGTTTGCCTTCCCTGCTCTCGGATAGCTGCGATGAAAGCCACACACAGAAAGGCCACACTCCAGTGATGGGGGCCAAGTCCTCTAGCAACCTCACGAGTGGGGTGCATCCAACAGACATGGTCAAGAGCCTGGCTTACTCTGTCCCTTTTGCTCCACATCCCTGTCACCTGTCCTAAGAGGGATCCTGTTGGGGGCAGGTCATCAGAGCTCCCTCCTGCCAATGGTGGCTGTTCTGGACACCCTTGTCCCCAGCAGCCCCAGCCATTGGTTACCTTTACTTCACATCCCACATTCTGTGAGGCCATGGACTGCAGATACTGTCCGAGGGCAGCATGGCAGAGCCAAGACACCCCTACAGACCAGAGGGACTGTCCTATGCCTCTGGAAGCCCACCACCCCCACCAACTGCAGCCAAAAAGCATGGGCGCGGGTGTATGTGTGAGGCTGCTGCGGGCTCGTGCCAGGAGATGCCGCACTTGTTTTCCTCCAGCAAATTACTCACGCGGCTCCTGCCTCCCTTGGCAGCATAGCGGCCCCTCCCCACCACTGTTTACAGCCGGTTTCAAGAAATGAGAGGTCATGCTTGGATGGGCTGGTGCTCCCAGATCAAGCGTGTTCACATCCTCTCACGCTTGGCTTGGTAAATGTCCAGGCTCCCAGGGGCTGGCTGGTTTACATCGAGGCAGTGGTGGCATTTCCCCTCAGTCCCTCCTGTGTACATCCGGCTCCCAGTGTGTCCTGGAGGGAGTGGGGGCGGATCTGGCACAGACTCAGGGTCCTGCTACTCAGAATGGCTGAGGAGATCAGTTACAAGTTCCTGCTCCCCTGAGGAAACAGACTGAACAGACGTTTGTGGAAACTAAGCTGTGGCTGCTGGGGCTCAGTGAATCCAGTCAAAAGTCGGACTAGAGAGGTCCCGGCCACTTTTACGTCAGACCCAGAGACAGCAGCCCTTTGAAGGTACAGCTGTGGCACAGGGCAGGCTTAGACTCAAAACCCAGGACCAGGAAGAGGAGTATTCCTGCAGCCTCCACATAGATTGCCAGGCAGTCTCTGCCTGTGCAGTGTCTACAGGCACTGGGAGCAGCCTCAGGAGGGTGGGTGACAGCAAGGTCCACGCTGCAGACAGCTGCGCCCTGTGCACCAGAATGGAGACTGCATCTGCCTGGCCTGCTGATTCCCACTGCCAGAAGTGGGGCAGGAAGAGCCTTCCTAGAAGTGTCACGTGGAGCAGCTCTGTTTAGATTCCTGGCGCTCACGTGTGAGGGTGGCCTTCCCTTGGGTCTGCAAGAGCACTGCCGAAGAAAGTTCATGTGCTTACCCCAGCCAGGGTACACGGCAGAGAGGGCCACAGCTCTTGCTTTTATTTACTGGCAGCTATCCATGGTGAAGGACTTACAAGCTAAAGTTTGCTTCTATGTAGTTTTATTATGTAACTGTAACTTTGGTTTTACACGAAGATCACAAGCCAAATAGTACTCATTTTCATTCACTTTCAGTCCACCTGACAATGCAGTGCTTGGCTTTTCATTATGACATTACCTCCAGGGAGTTAATCCTTAACCTGCAGATCTCGGGAGCAAAATGACCACAGTGGGCAAGTGGCCTTGAAGGCTGCTGCTGCCCACTACAGGATGGCCACAGAGTTGAGATGGGCTGCAGAAGCAGCTCTGCAGTCGTGGTGAGCAGCAGAGGGGAACCTGGGCATGCTGTGAGGGTTCGTGGCACTCTCACCTGCAGATGTGGCCCACAGCCCTGCCATGGAGGAGCAGCAGTTGCTGCCCCCAACCCACACACTTGTGTGTGGGGGCAGGGAGCAGTGGCTGCTGGAGCTCACTGAACCCAGTCAGGAAGTATTCTTGCCTCACCTCATCACAGGGCAGTGAGTGACCTGCTTCCTCCCATTATCCCTTTATCCCTGGGAGCCCTAGCCGAGAGGAGTCCTGTCCTGCTCTGACCGCATGAGACTGGTGGGATCTGAAGGCCCAGGCCCTGTGCCCACCCTGGCTGCAGGGCCTCTGGGTGGGGGCTGGGCCCTGTGCAGGCAGAGCTATAGGACTTCTCTCTCCCTCCC
>RJWT010055475.1:0-10154 GCA_004365215.1 Cuniculus paca
GGCTCAAGCTATGCTTCTGAGTAATGGAACTACAGCGTGCGCCACCATGCCCTGCTAAGTAAGACATCTTGATTTCCACAAACCTGAGGAGAACCTTTGATTGAGGATTTTAACTTTCATGTCCCTAATGACTCGAGGTTTGAGCTTATGGTCAGCTGGAGATGTGGACCATCCAGGTGTGCTTCTTTGCTATTTTTCTATTTAGTTATCTTTTTCCTATTGATTTATAGTTCTGTGTATGTTTTCAGTGTACTCTTTCATGTGTTTTTGTTTGCTCATGGGTTTGTTTTGTTTTGTTTTGTTTTCAGACAGGGTCTTGCCATGTAGCCCAGGCTGGCCTTGAACTCATTGTGTAGCCCAGGTTGTATTTGTTTATTTGTTTGTTGGTTTGTTTTTGTCTTTTTGAGACAGGGCCTCTGCTGTGCAGTTCAGGCTGGCCTACAGCTCACTTTGTAATCTAGGCTGGTCTCAATCTCACAATGATCCTCCTGCCACAGCCTCCTGAGTGCTGGGATTACAGGCATGCACCACCACTCCCAGCTTCCCACGCTGAATTTGAACTCACAATCCTTTTGCCTCAGCCTCTCACATGCTGGGATTATAGGCATGTGCCTCCACCCCTGGCCTGTTTTACTTGTCACAAATATCTTTTCTTACTCTGTCATTAGTCTTTTAAGATTTTTATGGTGTCTTCAGGTGCTTTTCTTTCTGATGAGCTCTGATGTATCTACTTTTTAACTTTTTCATGTTCATGTCTGAAAAATCCTTGAAAGTATCTAAAGTTAAAAAATAGTACCAAGTTTTGTTTTTTACATATTGGTCTCCAACCCACCAAGAGTTTGTTTGTTTCCACATAATGGGCAAGGTGGAGATCTATTTTTATTTTATTTCTTCTATTTGAATAGCCAGCTATCCCAATATTGGATTTATAGGGCCATTGCTATTATACCCCAAGTCCCACATATGTCTAGGATCTGGGTTCTGAGTCTTAGTTCTATTTTTTGTATCTTTTTTGTACTCAGTTAATCTACCAAGCAATACAGTAAATTTATGCAATGGTTATCATGACTTGCATAGAAATCTGTAATTTTCTTTCTTCTATAGAGGGCACCCATGAAGGTCAGAACTATACATCTCTTTGGGTAGAGTTTAGTAAATTTTAAATGAAACACGAATTGATCAGGAGGCCTTGGAATTGTGGCAGAAACTAAAATGCATCAGACACAATCTGGGCTTAGCTTACTGTTTAACCTTCTCAGTAGCACTTTGAAATCAAATCCATTTGGTTCTCATTTTACAGACAAAAGCAGGAGACTCAAGAGTTGTTCATGAACTGGCTCAAAGCTCCATAGTGAGTGGGTAGCAGGCTTGGGACTAGCACTTAAGCCTGTCCGTTTCCAAAGATTGACTTTTCTACTTTGCCACAAAAACTAAAGACCCTGGCACTGGGCCAGGCCATCTCATCTGGGAGTCCAGTATTTCTCATCTTCCAGTCACTTCATCCCAGCTCATTTGAGTTCAGGGCTGGAACTAGAAAATGACCTTCAGCAGAGCTCACATTTGCTGAGCATCTGTCACCATGCACCAGGCAATTTACGTACATGATCCAGTGCCCGCAACAGTCCTGCAAAGTAGGAGTTATGATTCTATAATTTCAGGTGAGGAGTCTGAACTCTGGGGGATGTAATAATTTCCCCAAAGCCACACAGCTCAGATGCCCTACATCCCTTAGCAAGGGATACAGCTAGTCTATATGGCTTTGTGTATATCAGATAAGAAAAACAGCTTCTTCTTCTCAGCCCTCATTCCCAGGGCAGACACAGCCCACTTAATGGGACTTGGTTGGCAGACCACAGGTGGGATTTCAGTTCCCCAGGCCCCTCAGACAGAGGCCCTTGTCCAACAACAGCATGCAGACTGAGTAGGGCTTGACCCTCAGTTCCACCTGCAAAACCTCTTTCCCCTATATGCCTCTGTTTTAGATCTCTGCCTCACAGACTTTTCTGCTTCCAGACTATTTAGTTGAGACAGAAGACTCTAATGTACCATCTACTGCAACCTTCAAATGGAAGAGCAACCAGCTAGAACAAGAAATGTTATTTCCATGTAAATGTACACGTTTTATTTAACTGAAGCTGTGGTTGATTCATATTTGAGCCACAATACCTACTAGTTCATGAAATCTACTCATTAGGGGAGAAAAATAAAGCATGCATGCCAAGTGTTGCACGGTGCTAATTTTAGGTTTATAAATTACCACTAAGTGGTGCATAAACATGAAAGTTGATGAAAAGAGTTGCATTTTTGGATTAGCTCACAGCCACCTGAGACCTCACTGGGAGAACCACTTCCTTAAACAAAAAGAAAAGGCAGACTATAATGGTGTTCTCTGAATTCTCAACAGAAATCATAATGTGGGAATGTTCAGATGCATTTATTACTCACTGCGTGCATGAGCTGCTCCCCTTTCTTTCCAGATGTGGGCCCTTTTCCGCGCTGCATCCTCAAGGCAGCAGCACACAAACCACAGGTGCAAAACTGATAAGAGATGATCTGAAGTAGAACTGGATGGGGCTTTGGGGCCTAAAATTTCATTACCCTATAGGAAAAAAATAAAACAGTTATTGTAACTGCCAGAAATATAAGCTTGAAAAAGTGGAGACAAATGACTTGATTGAAGTTCTAGGGGGGGAAATGGATTCCACGTGTCTTAAAACCAGTGTTCTCAAATGACCATGTGTAACAGCTGAATAAAGCAAAGAACAAAATAATGCCCTTTAGGGAGAAATAAAGAAACTGAAACCAGTAACAGCCCACTCTCCACTTGCAACTTTTCCAGACCCGGCAGCTATTGGCTCAAACTCCGCGGAGTTAAGATATAGCTGCCACGTTTTGTCGTTTGTTTATTTTTAACTGGCCTATGTCAGCCTCTTTCACTCATTTCTTGAGCTCAGTATCTGTCCTTCAGGCAATCCCTTAATAGAAGGGGCAGCAAAATGTGCTCTCGCCCTCTGGGCAAAGGGTGACAATTGCACTTGTGTTTTGAAGAGAACTCTTCTTCTGTCAATATGTGATCTAGAGGAAAGCGTGCAGGGCCTGGGTTTGATGATTTGGGTGTTCTGTGACCCCAAGTTCAGTATTCAAGGATCCCTTGCTATTTGGACTGAGCCCCACAGATTCCATTTCGAGAATAAGTGGCCGCCTCTTCTCGCCCTTGGTTTGCTGCTGTGGATTTTTCTCCGGTTGCGTTTTCCAGCTCAGCCTGTCCCAGCTGTGTTCTCAGCAATACCTCAACTCGATGGGGCTTGGCACTTGCTCCCTTTAGTCACTGATGTGTGATGAATAAAGCTTGTAAAAGCCACTTCTTTTATGAACAGTGTTAGCACAGGCAAAACTTCGCATCCCTTTGCGATGCCCATCTGTAGTAGACACTTTAACCCGTGGTTCCAAACTGGCTTTCAGAAACAAGCCTGGGGTTGGCTCCTGGGGATGAATGCTAAAACTTGACATTTCTGTTAGCCAGAAAAGATTTCTTCTTTTACCTTGATCTCCTGTCTCACCAAAGGTTAACAAAAAAGAAAAAGAAAAAGAAAAAGAAAAAGAAGAAACAAAAAGCAAATTCATCTTGATTAATGTGAGCAACTAGCAGTGTTAGTGTTTTAGCCAAAGAATTCATTCCACCATTAAAAAGTAAATAGGCCAAATAAGGAAATGATTTTCCTAGCCAAATTTCCTCACCATAATTTTGTTGGCATGCTTTCACTGACATGAAATAATAGAATTTCAACACTGGAAGGGATTTGAAAAGTCCAGCTATCCAATGGATGCTTGAATGTCCTCCATGCACCAGTGGCTCTGAAGCCTGCTGCATCCAAATCACTGGAGGCTTCGTTCAAAAGCAAAACCTCTTGGCCTCACCCCTGCGATGCTCTGATTCAGCAGGCTTGGGCTGGACCTGTTTTTTTTGAATAACACCCAGGTGGTCCTGATGAAACCTTGCCACAGCAGTGTGGAGAGCCACCTGATGGTGCCGCAGTGCTTGGGACCCTGCCAAGTGTCAGCCTTGGCTTAGGTCTTCACTGGCACCTGGTCCTCACTGCCTTCCAGAGCAATGGAATTGGGGCAGCTCCGTTGGAAAATTCTGCCTCAGTCTCCATGGAAATATTCCTCCTTGCCACCTCTTCTTGTCCACCTTGGAGCGACAGGGAAACTGTCAATCCCCTGGTGAACCTTCAGATATCTGAAGGTGGCACTCAAGTCTCTCGTAGGTTCTCTCCTCCCAACCAGTGTCCTTCCACTCCAGTAGCAGTTCTCATGGGCCTTGGTTTTGACCTTCTCCTTAGTGGGCTTCTGCTCTGAGAATGGACATCACTTTGGGCTTCAGAATTCAGTAAACCCAAGTTCTACACTAAGCTTTTCCTCTTGCTAGCTGTGTAGTTTGGGGCATGGTATTCAACTTTTGTGTGACTCTCCACAGATTCCCCCTTAAAGTGGAGAAGATGCAACAGACTACCTGGGTTGGTTGTGTGGCCAGCACTGAGCTTGACACAGTAAGTCTTCAAATCAGTCCCCATGCACCTCCCAGTTTGTCCAGCTTCTCTCAGGGCAGGGCTTCCAGCAGCACTGTTGAATGGAAATGTAGTGTGAGCCCCGTGTGTCATGTTTACACGTATGTAATTTAAAACTTCCTAATGGTCATATTAATGAGTAAACAGAAACAAATGACATTTATTTTAATAACATAGCCCACTCAATTCAATCTATTTAAACTAATACCATTCCAGCATACAATCAATAATGACATAGTTTAGATTTTTTTTTCACCTGAAGTCTTCCAAACCTAGTATGTATTTTACTTCTACAGAGCATGTTAGTTTGGAGCGGTGTCTTTTCAACTGCTGAAGAGCTACGTGTGGCTACCATATTGGACAGCACAGGTTTCAAGGTACATCTCTCCCTAGACTGCAGCTATCACCTTTCCACCCCCAGGAGCTTGGCTCCTTCTGCTTCTGCCCTAGGGAAGTTTTTCTATCTCTGAGTAGTCACCTCAGCCCAGAAGCACAGCTCCTCTCACACTCATGTGTTTTGAAATCCTGAAATATTGATTCAGTTATTCAGTAATCACTTGCTGAGCACTGGAACTGGAGGAACATTATCTAACGAGGCACAACTCCTACCCTCAGGGAGTTTGAATCCAGTTAAGCTATGTACACATGGAACTATAAAATCAAAGAATTACTATGTATATAAAAATGGATTTCTTGAGGAGACAGTAGAATTCCTCCTGGAGGTTGTTTGTATTGCCACTGTGTAAACTCCTGCCTGCCCTACTTCAGCCACATTTCCAGATTGTTAGCCTGTGGTGCTCACAGAGCTCTTATCTGAAGGGGTGGGGGGAGGTGGCACGAGGCCAGGTGAGAGGAGGGGACATTCAAAGCAGCATGCAGGGCAGATCCAATGAGAGCAGAGACAGCAGATGCTGAGAGAGGGAGACTCAGAGCAAGAGGAACTGGTAAGAGTAATGTGCCTACGTCCTACCTCCCCGCCACTGCCTAAGACAGGCTCTGAGCAGAAATCTCACACAAGGCTTTGGGACTTCAGAAGAGACAGAACAAGGGTTGGATTGGTCGTGCCTAACCCAGGTTCTCAAACCCTGTTGTATATGAGATTCACTGGGGAAATTTCTAGAAATTTCAATGCTTGCCCAGATGGTACTCTAATCTAAATCAGAATCTCTAGGGATAGGACCCACAAATCAGTATGTTTTAAAGTTTGCCAGGATGATTTGGGGATGACAATGCGCAATGTATGTACCATTGTTACCCCCTGATTGACGTGTTTTGAAATTTTATTTTTTTTCTCTCTGAAATAAAATGGATTTAAAAATAAATAAATAATAAAATTCACCAGGGCTTCTGATGCAGCTGGGATTGAAAACCAGTGATCTTTAGGCATGCTTCGCACTTTCCCATTTATACAAAACACCAAAACACCAGGGATCCTGTTAAAATGAAGGCTCTGATGCAGGAGGCTCTGATGCAGGAGGCTCTGATGCAAGAGGTGGTGCTAAGATTCTGCACTTACTCTGGATGCTGATGGTCCACACAGTAGCAAGGTGTAGATCTGTAGGGGGAAAGAGACCTTGCCTATCACTGGGTTTCGAGGTGCTCTCTAAGTCTTCAGAGGCTGGACAGTTTGCTCATGCCTCGGAAGACAAGAGCAGGTCTCAAGGAGCAGAGACGGCAAAGTTGGAGCATGAAGAATAGGGGGGGATTTCAAAGTATTTCAACAGGAAAACAACTGCCCCCATTGAAAGGAATGAAAACAAGAATCACAAAGATTTGTAATAATTTTTAACTTTGAAAAAGTGGCTCCCAGTAAAGAGTGGAAGCTGGAAAGGGAACCAAAAGAAAGCATAAGAAGAAAGTATGCATGGAACTGGGGCTTAACTTGCCCCCAGGAAAGCCTTACAGGTTGTTCATCAGAAGTGCTGTTTTCTGGAAATGTTTAGGGACTTAACAAGCAACTAACTAGCTAAAGATAGAAATAGACCCAGGCAGTTATGTACTGAGGGCTTTGCAAATAGAGGACTTTGGGATGTGAAAATAGGATGAATAAATAAAACCATCTTGGTTTTGGGAGACACCAAAATTCTGACTCCATTGATGGTCCTAAGGTGGTCTGGGGCAGAAAGTGACAAAGTAGCAAACAATATTGAATACCTACTCCTCTTGGGGAAAAAAAGGTGACTTTCCCTGTCTGATCTCCTCTGTGGCACTACCACTACAATGCAGGTCTAAAATCCTTAGCTAACACGTCCAAGCAATTTACTGGTCCACTGAAGTGAAACCAAATATATTGTTTTATTTTCCCTAAGTCTTGGGACTATTTCAGTGCCCCTACCTGCCTTCAAGGTTTTGAGCACCTTAGGATTGGAGCCAGCATCCTGTTCTTGTTTGTGTCTCCCATCACACTTCCCTCAAGCTGCCCTCCATCATTCAAAGGAACCTAAACACGCAAACCAAAGTCCAGCTTCTCCACATAGCCTTCCTGAAATTATAAGGCCATGAAGCTGCTCTCGCTAACCTTGGCACACATAGCTTGCCTTCTACTCCCCAGTTGATTATGCATAAACTTCATTTTTCACTTTGTGGTATCTTCTTTGCATAGCAATCCTCTGAACTCTATTCCTAAATTTGGGGGATTCTCACTGCTGTGGTATGAATCTGTCTGCCCCTCTTAAGATTCAAATATAGAACCAAGGCACCAAGAAGATGGTATTAGGAGAGGAGAACTTGGCAGGATGATTGTCATGAGGGTCCCACCCTTATGAGTGGATTGGTGCCCTGTAGGACTTGCAGGAGATTTTTTGCTCCTTGTAGCATATAAAGACACAGCAAGAAGTCACCACCTGTGCAGAACAGGCACATTCCAGATGTCAAATCTGTCAGTGCCTTGATCCTGGACCATTCAGCTTCCAGAAGTATAAGTAGTAAATTTCTATTGTTTACAAATTATTCGGCCTAAGGTATTTTGTTATAGCAGCCCATCTGAACCAAGAGACACAGGTATACACTTGGGGCACATTAGGACTCACCCCCCACTACAGAAGCCCCAGACACAAGGTTTTTTTGGTTTTTGTTATTGTTACTGTCGTCGTTGTTTTAACATGCATTTATTTGGCAAATCACATGCTCCTACCCAAGGCTTTGACTTCAGAGTCACAGGTGGAAGGCAGAGAAGCAGACAAAGAAAAATATCCTTTCAATCTTTTTTTTTTTCTGCCTAAATCAGTCAGCGGCTTCCATTGCCTCCAAGCTCAAGGTCAAGGTTGTGCAGGGAAGGCAGGCTGTGATGCAGCCTCGAGTCTACATGCAGCGTAAGTCTGCAGCTCCTCTGAGAGCCCAAGGTAGGGTCATTGACCACTGGGCTTCCTAGGATGTGGGACTTTCAGAGCTAAAACTAGGACATCATGATCAAATGCTATTTTGAGCCCTGTGAATTTAAAAGAAGCTGCAAGTAATTTCACTTAATATGTCCTGGAAAAAACAAGGGATCGCAGGAATGCCTTCCCCAGAGAGCACTTCTGAAATTAAAGGCCCTCTGAGGAAACACTGGAGAAGTCAGTGATTTTATGAGTGACTCATTAAAAATATTTTGGTGCAAGCAGAGGAGGAGTTACCAGGAACCTACTGAGGCCTGAGCTTCAGCAGAGACCCTCTTTTTGCCCTGGGAGGTCTCAGAGTTCCTAGTGAACCCCACGTTTTAGTTAATTTTACAAAAGATTTCTTTTTAAACAGCAGTAGGTTAGGATGGCTTGCTCTTTCTTGCTGACTTTCCCTCCTATCCAGCGGTAGGTGTTGCAGTCCCCAAGGGCATTTTGGGGCATTCTGCCAAGAGGTTGTTGAGCTTGGAATATATTTAGTTTGGATTTAATGGGATATACTTATGAAGTCACTGTCACTTCCTTCTATAGTTCAGCTGTTGTTAGCTGAGCTGATGTGGAAACAGACCCAACCGGAGTATTTCATCTGATGTTACACAAAAGCACTTCTTAAACACACAGGAAAGAAGTGTTGAATTATCCATAAACTTCAAAGCCTGAGAGTGGGTGGATGAGGCAGCTAATAGAAACCTCTGAAAAGGATGGAATCTATTTTGAAAAGACAAGTGAGGGGCTCTCAGGAAAGAGGAGACAGCTAGAGAAGTAAACTATTTCTGTCTACACAGAGCAGACATATTCCTGCTTTGGATCCTTTATCTTGGCCTCGACTTGGTCCAACTTGAAACGGCCTTTAGTTGGGAGATACAGCAAGGTTGGGAGCCTGAGAGTATAATGAATGCCAGCTAATGAGATTGAAGTTGTGAGGCGCTAGACTTAGGACATCAGAACTTATATTAGGAGAGAACGAGTTTTATGAAGGCACGTTTCCCTCCCCTGGATGAGACCGTGCTTCCGGCACCAAGCCCAGTATATCCTGGCATTGCTAATGAAACCAGCATTTATCACATTCTTTGTTTTCTGCTGCCTGGGAACTCTGCAAGGGCAAAGTCTTATTGATGATGTTTGTATCAGCAGCACCTGGCAGAGTGCCTGGAGCCCAAAGTAGGCTCGCAAGAACTGTTTACCTAACATTTGCTGAATTTAATTACAGTACCGTGCAGATCCTATGACCACTAAGACACCCGGTGCCCTACTGCTTAACAAAGGTTAACAACAATAAGGTGTTCTCCTAATAAACTAATACAAGGCTTATGTAGAAACCAGCTGAGGGGACTCTGGTACCACAGAGCCTTCCTCCTGCAGCACCAGGGAGAATGGACAGCAAGCTGTGTGTCTAAGGCCAGGGGCAGGGGTTGCAGCAGAGGTGAAGGGACTGTAGTAGCATCTGTGCCATGTGAAGAAAGTTTGAGGGAGGGGACAAGCAAAGGAGGAAAAAGGAAAAATTCAACTGAAATTAAATCTAGGCATGTCATCACAGATGCTCATGTAGATGCACAAAGAGGTAAACAAACCCCTTAAGAAGTAATCCTTAGCTGGGTGAGGGGAGGCCTTCTATGCGCTGCCAGCTTTAAGCAAAGGACAAAGACTGCGTGGTTGACAGCCGAGAACAAGCACTCTGCTGGTGATTGCCTTCCAGGGGGATGTTGGCCACTGAGGCTCCGGGTGCGGCCCAGAGAAGGAGGAGTACCGCCTCCTGCCAGCCTGGAAACAAAGATGGAGTGTATCGGAATCTGAGGAACTAGCCGGGCAGCATTAAGAAGCCACCGTGAGGCCAGTGAGAAGAGCCAAAGGGCACCAAAGGTGAGGCGGGATGAGTGGCAGGCGCAGTTAAATGTCTGGAAATCCGCTGTGGACGGGAGGAAACCACTGAAAGTTGAAAACCGGTGCTTGGAGATATTCTTGGTGTTTCACTCAGCTGTGTCACTTTCTTGGCTTTCTTGGAGAGTTTTGTTTGTTCATTTGTCTTTTTACAATTATTTTGAAATAATTTCAAGTTCACAGAAAAGCTGAAAGAATAGCACCCAGGTTCACCAGCTTCCTCTTTCTATGACTTTTTTTCTGAACTAATCAAGACTAAGTTGTCCCCGTTGTCCCTACAGACTGCCACACGTCCTTTCTGAAGAAGGAGGACTTTTTCTTCCCCCTGGAC
>RJWT010055476.1:0-10159 GCA_004365215.1 Cuniculus paca
TTTTTTTTTGCGGCACCGGGGATTGAACTCACGACCTTGCGCTTGCCGGGCAGGCGCTTAGACCGCTGAGCTAGATCCCCAGCCCTGTTTTTTGAGACAGGGTCTCAGTATGCCGTTCAGGCTGGCCTTGAGCTCACTTTGTAGCCCAGGCTGGTCTCGAACTCACAACGATCCACCTGTCTCAGCCTCCCGAGTGCTGGGATTACAAGCGTGAGCCACCACGCCCGGCTTGAACCAAAATGTTCTGTGAATACACCCAGTTGAAAGAGTCATCAGGTGAGAAATAAAAACGGCGCATTTGAAGTGATTAAAAATGAGGTTAACCCTGCTGTAACTGGCTAGGTAGACAACAGCTCTGCGGCACCCTCATAATCTACTGTAATTATCTCTAATTATCATTCTGCTCTGGTGAATGCTTTCTGCTTGTATCAAAACCTGGTCGTTGCCTCTCCTGTCACCTGGAGAGCCCTTTATCTAACCTCCTTAGAACTGTCATTGAAAGTGGATTGCTATATGTCCCCAGTTCAGTTTTCTCTATCACTGTTTACCCAGCACTCTATGCTTTGATAAGTGTTAAAGATTTTCTTTAATATTTTTCTATCTTCCTGATGTCGTTTCATCAAAACAAGACTGATTTCTAAGCACTGTAGTTTGTATTGCGTCCCTGGCATTCGTTAGTACCACAACTCTGAAGGAAAAAAGAACAAAGATGTGGACTTCCCCAGAACTGGGAAAGGTGGGGTATGCTGGGCGCCATGGGAGATGGGAAAGGGGAGCAGTGTAGGGAGAGAAGGAAGGGCAGGCCAGGAATACAAATGCCCTTCGTGAGAAAATGCTGTCTTTTGGCTCAGGCTGTCGTTGTAGCTTCTCTACTGAGAGAAACTTCCCCTTTTTTGCAAACTCCATGAAAGTGAATTGTGTATGAGGGAAAAATGACCTCATGCATTATTCTGCTTTCCATGAAGTAAAGAATTGTGGTGGAAATTTACAAGGAAATCAATCTGATTTCTCTATTTCTCATGCTGTATGATTTTCAGTATTACTCAATCCTTGAATTGTCACTGCTGAATATGTCCTTATATTCCTCATTTGTATTTTCCAACCACTTTATTTAGTGACTTTCTAAATATAATGCCCCCTTACCCTGGGTCTTTTTTTAAACAAATGAAGGAGGGGACCGGAAGTAGTGACATAATCTCTCTGGATTAGGGCAGTAAGTTAAAAACACAGGTCTGGGCTGAATAAAAACTCAGACCAGCTCTTTCTGTAACTCTACTCTAGGTCATGAATAGTAGAATCATTACCCACTTAGCTTAAAGAAATTATCCAAGGTTAGCAGTTTAGTTTTATAGAACAAATATAGGCAAACCACAGCCAAGGGTCAACACCAACCTGCTGCCCGTTTTCCTATAGCCTAATAGCAAAGTATGTGTTTTGAGTATCTATAAGATTAAGAAAAAGTCAAATAAGTGTAGTATATCCTGACACATGGAAAATTATATAAAATGTCAGTGTCCATAAAAGCAGTTGTATTGGAACACAGCCACATCCATTCATTTTTGTATCATCTATGACTGCTTTCACCATGCTACAATGAATGAGTGAGCGGTTATAACAGAAATTCAGAAAGCCAAAAAGTGTATGATATATAAATCACATGGTTGGAAAGTCTAGAGTATTTACTATACGGCCCTTTATAGAAATTACATTAAAATTATTTATTACTTATACCCCTTATGCCCACAGGTACATAGACAACCTTGCTGTCAGCATCTCCCATCAGAGAGGTGTATTTGTTACAATTGGTGAGCCTACACTGACACTTCTTAATCACCCAAAGCCCATCATTTACATTAGGATTCACACTTGTTCATTCAGTGGGTTTGGGTGAATATATAATGACATGGATGTACTATTAGAATATCATAACAGAGTAGTTTCACTGCCCTAAAATTTCTTTGGGCCCCACCAAATTCATTCCACCCCCAACCCTGAAAACTACTACTTTTTAAAAAATTGTTTCCATAGTTTTTATCATTCCTAGGACATAGATGGAATCATGCAGTATGCAGCCTTTTTAGATTGAATGCTTTCACTTAGTAATATACATTAAGTTATTTTCATGTCTTCCCATGAATGGGTAGCTTATTTCTTTTTAGAATTGAATAATATTGCATTGACTGGATGCACCACTATTCATTTATTTATTGTAAATTTTCCTAGGGCAAGCCCTGTATACATCCTTAAGTTTGTAAAAAGAATCTTCTTCCTTTGTTTCTTTTCTTTAAAAAATTTATTTATTAGGTTTTCAATTAATTTTTCTTTTTAATATTGAGCTAAATCAGGCAGATATGTTACCAGATAGTACAATTTACTAGCAACTATTACTTTCACTGTGCAACTGTCATTATCATCCTATAGTTTTGTTTTGTTTTGGCAGGGTCTCATTATGTAGCCTGGGCTGCCCTCAAATTTATGATCATTCTATTTCATTCTCATAGTGTTGGAAGTATAATTCAATATTTTTAAAATTGTTATTATAAGTGCATTTGGATTTCCAACCAACCTTTGAATGAATGGTACATGTAACACACCAACAGCTGTTGTATAACACAGAATAACTACTAACATTAACCTGGTAAGATAATAATATTTTAAAAAGTAAACATATTCAGTGGTAAAATCCTAGAGTAGAGAGACTTGTGGTAGGAGAAGGAAACTTGGTTGCTTCTACATTTTGGCAATTAATGAATAAAGCAGCTATAAACATCCATGTGCAGTTTTTTGTGTGGACATAAACTTTCAGCTCCTTTGGGTAATGCTGAAGAATGGAATTGCTGGATCATATAGTTTTGTAAGAAATGGATAAACTGTCTTCTAAAGTGGCCATGCCATTGTACATTCCTACCCGTTACTCCAAATTGTCAGCATTTGGTATTGTCAGTTTTCTGGATTTGGCAGTCTAGTGGGTGTATAGTGATACCTGTTTTAATTTGCATTTAATTGATGATATATTATATGAGAATCTTTTGTGTACTTATTTGAAAGCCAAATTTAGATAAGTAGTCTGTATTTTATCTGATAACCCTATATTGGAGGGTAGGAATTGAAGACTTGATTTATTCTTTATCTGTCTCCTTCCTCCCACATCACCACCAATGGTGCCTTTAGTACCAATGATGCCCAATCCAATGACTTTCAAATACACTTATGCACTAGAATTTAATGAGTGCCAGTCTCTTCCTGACCAAGTGCTGGCTCCCACCTAACTGGCAAGACAGATATGAGATAGATTCATTTCACTATATTCTAATACCTGCTAGAATATTAGGATTAATCAAGAGCTATAGAGGTTCCAAGGAGGGGGCTTTTTAGTTTGTAGCAAAAATTGGAAAGGATTTCAAGAGTATATGATACCCAAGGTGAGTTTTGAAGTAAGAGGAAGAGCTTATTAGATCAGGCCAGGGAGGGAAATCAGTAAGAGGGAGCAGCATGTGCCAGGTTATAAGTGCAGAAAATGGAATGTGTGCAGGAACCATGACATGACCTGGGTGATTGGTGCACAGGTATCTAAGAAATGGTAGGCTGTTGATGAATAGTACTTCTAAGATTGTAGCAGAAAATGTACCCTCAGCCAGTATACTTCAGTTGCCCAGGTGACAGTTCCTGTTGCAGTTCTAGTTCCTTCTATCTCTTAGAAATGGCTGGTCACTGTGATGCATATTGTAAGAACCAATCAAGGACAGCCAAGTACTCTACTTCCTGCTTGCAACCCCATAAAAACCTCTCTCTCTGAGCCTTCAAGGTCTGACATTTTGAAGGATAATTCATTCCTTGCCAATGCCCATCCAATGTTGAATAAATCTGCCTTCAAATTCTGGGTATTGCTTTGATGCTTCTGTTTGCTGTTGCATCTGGTGTGTTGGCTGGGAAGACTAGCTGTGCTGATTTTTTGGTCACTGGTCTTGGCCCTTGTGTATAGAGCAGGGACCTCTCCAGGTCCTGATGGGAAAGCATGACCTTGAGATTTCTTGAGTCTCCTCAGAGGTTTGGAGGAGGATTCCTGGCTTCCTGCTCGAGCAGCTCACACTGGATCCTAAAGGGAGGAGGATGCAGTCTGTCTGTATGTCTGCCTACCTGACTGCCTGATTCTAGTAAAGCCCCTGGGGGTACCCCAGTTAGTCTGTCAGTCCTGCTCATATTGAGCAGAAAAGGAGTCTGATCAACTCTTGTTAGTCAGGACCACCCTCAAGGGAAGGGGGTTGGAATGTTTAACATCTGAGTGCATGTTGAATGAATGTGTGAGTGAGTGGAACAGACAACATAAGCGATAGGCTGCTTTGTCTATGCACCAAGACTGGGAACCATTGGTCAGGGTGGCTTATTGGGCCCTCACCTGCAGTTCTGTAGCAATTGACATATGGCATAACAGAGGCCTCACAGCCTCCTTAGCTAAATTGTGCCTAAATCCCCACAAGAGGTGTGAGCAAGTGGGCATCTGAATGGTCTCTCTCTTTGAGGACACCCAACCTTTGTCTGTTGCACCATTGCTCAAGGGTATACAACACACACATAGAAAGTCAGAGATTTGAAATAATTAGTCAAAACCCACAATCCCTGACTGCAGGAAAAAGGGATTTTACAGAGTTAAAAATGAAACCAAATCACTCCATGTTTCTAAAAGAAAAAAAGAAAAAAAAGAAAAAAGCAGCCCATTCTTCTTGAGAATTCTGCCTTGGTACCTTCGTTGGCCACTACAGTTGCTGCTAACATCTATAGCTTCCACATTTTGACTGAAGGAAAGTTGGACTGTCAGCCCTGGTGAATGAGTTGTCATGGCCTTTCCAAAGGTCACAACACCTAGAAACAACCCAGTTGAGCACTTCTGAAAGACATCAAAAAGTGGGGCAAAAAGTCCATCAACCACTGTTACCCAGAAACCTGATAAAAGAAAATCACCTGATGTCCATAAGAGCATCCAGTCTGATAAATGACTATACCCTCTGGCTACAAGTTATAAAGGCTATGGACACAAAAATAAATGCTCCCTCATCTGCAAAATGCAAAGAAACCTGACTATCCAGGGCCACCTCAACCTGAACCTCTCCTTGCCATCAGGCCTGGATGGATAGGACAGACCAAGCTCTATCAAATTTGGCCTCTGAAAGCCCATGGTCATTGCAAAAGTTTTTTCTGAACAACTGTACTAGACAATATATATATATATATATATATATATTTTTCTTTAGGTCTTCTCTCCACTTTTCTCCATCTTGCTGGTGTCCTCAGGAAGCTGCACAGTTTGAACAATCCCTGTGGTTAACTTTGCTCTCACTTGGAAGGGTATACAGTGAGTTGGTGGCTCTGTCTGTACTAGCTCACTGTAAATTTACTGTTTCAAAACCTTTACAAAAAGCCATAGCTTCCATCAGATGCTTTCTCTAAATTGCTGCCCTCTCTAGTTTCAGTAAGTATCCCTTGATCCTCCCCAACTGCAGGATTTACATAATAATAGTTCCCACTCTTGCCTGCAATGGGGTATGCATTCTTCCTTCTTGGTTTTAATTAAGCACTGTTCACACCTTCATAAATAGTCTCTTTAGGTACACAGTTTGAATGTGTCAGTTGCTTCGCAATGGGGCCCTGACTAATACAGATGAGATAATCATTCATTTGCTTGTAAACTCATATGGACAATATTAAAGGTATAGAAAAAAATCAATTAAAGGATACCTCATACATTGCCTTACAATAAATTATGAACAACAGATGACTATTTTGTAAAGAAAGTTTGATAAACTGTAATTATAACTTGGTTATAATCTCTAGAGAGTATTAAACGCAAAGTCAAGAAAATTATTCACTAGAATTGCTATCTGTTTTGCAGATACATATTTGATGCCAAAGAATATAAACTTTGATGTCAGAAAGATCTAGTTTCGAATTTGAGTTCTTCTAGTTACTACCTTGTGGTTGGTTGTGTAATTAGTTTACTCTCTGCCCCTATCTGTAATATAAGTGCCCCTTCCTTACAGATTAAATAATATAACGTTAATAAGGCATTAAACTTGCAGCCTGGTGCATAAGATTCATAAGTCTACTTGATACATAGGGTTATTGAAATGTCTAAGTAATGCTTACAGATGCATCGTTTTCACTGTGTCCAAGAATTAGCTGTGTGATCTATGGCAGTACTTTCTAGTGGAATCTTCTGTAATGAAAAAAGCTTTTCTATCTTTGTGCTGGCCTATAGGTGGGTATTTAATACTTTAAATGTGTATGAGTGACTGAAGAACTAAGTTTTATTTTACAGTAAGTCCCCAATTTAGGAACATTCAAGTTGCAAATGTTTACAGATATGAACAGACCTCGCATTACAGACATTTATAGATGCAAGCAAATTGTCAAAGTACTATACTGTAGCTCGTGACTCTACCTTACCATTTCAGGTAACTGTAAAAGTAAAAATAGTTTATTTACAGTTGTACTGTACTGTGCTACCATTTTAAGACAACTGTAAAAGTAAAAATAGTTTACAGTATTTTTGCGTGTATTTGTTTTTTTAAATGCTTTACATTGTATATTTGTATGAAAGGTGTATAAAACTCATTGTTTTTGGACTTACAAACAAATCCAGTTTACAAACACTCTCCCAGAAAGGAATTCATTCATAAATTGGGGACTTACTGTATTTGGTTTGATTTAAATTAAATTTAACAAGCTATGTATGACATAGCTGCCAAATTAAGCAGTGTAGATCTTGAAAATAAACATAAAAATAACAATTTGTTTTGTAATATCACTAGTTCATCTTGATGAACATGAATATCATCAATAGGAGAAAATCAGAGTATCATTGAAAAATGGCTCTTGTACTGAAAAAAGCCGATAGATTGAAGTTTACATAAATTCACACAATATACATAATTAAGGAGGAGATATTTTAGATTTTTTAGCCAGGTTATAAGGATAATTACATCAGTTCTTTCTTTTTGTTTAAGATAATAATGTAAGGAGTTCTGTAAGGTGATAATAATGTAAGGAGTTCTCTGGCCCTTGCCCTCTGGAGTCCATGGCAGATGTGGCTTATTAGCACGTTGTTCCCGCTGAGCCTACTGGTGCTCTCATCCCTTCATGCTACATTGCAGGCAGGTACAGCCCAGTGACTGACACTGACATATGAGTTAAAAATCCATTTTCCACCTCAGAGTTAGACATATTCTTTTAAGAGACTACCTGGGCAGCCTGGGGAAAAAAGAAAAGAAAAATAGGCTGTGTAATAAATGGGTAAACGTATTTGGAGTTGTAGGGTTTTCTAGCTAGAAAAGACTTAAAGAGAGGTCCTATTTTCCTTAGATATAATACACATCTTTGTACTGTGCTGTATCTGCTGTGAGTCTTCAGACCATCCTTCCAGGCCCAGTGTCCACTCTTGCCCACCTCTTCTGTGGCCCCGGAAGCCTCTGCTGACTGCATCACTGGGTGTCCTTGCCTTTGGTTTGTGTTGGAATTGGCTGGTTGGAGGCAACAGCAGCAGATCTGGGAAGCAGACTAAAGCGAAATTGGATTTTTTTATCCCAGTTCCCTTCTTATGGGAAAAATGGACTGGTTTCAGTACTGTGGGCCATAGATCCTGCCTCCTATGAGGGACCCTCTCCTTCCAGTTCTCTCTCCTTGGATGTAACTCCTGCTTGCTCTTCAAATGTATGGAGAATAGGGAGTACTGCTGGTGCTAACCCCAAATGCTAACCAGTTTTTTTTTTTTTTTGGCTTCCTTATACCTTGACCACTTCTCTGAAAAGGGTCTTTTTATCATAAAATCTCCTCCTGTTACACAGTTTGAGGGTGGCACTGATTTCTGCTCTGACCCTTTCTGATATATGTATGAAATAGTATCCTGATGCCTTCTCTCTGAGCCTTTCTTCCTGGAAGCAGTTGCTACAGGGATAATTTAGGACATTACTTTTTAAGGCGGTTGTTTAATCTCACTGCTTTACCAGACACCAACTCAAAGCCCTCCAGAATGAGTCATTCTATTTGTGTGGGCGGGGTTAGTAAACTCCGTGAAGTGTAAGAAAGATTGTCTTGATAGTGGTGGCAGAGAATTTTCTCAAAAGTCCAAGTGCACAGCCTCAAATAAAATAAACCAAAAAAATGTCAATGCATTTAGAAGCTTTCAGCAGTGACCCACAGCTCAGCCCATCCTTTCAGGGCAGGATGTGGTCAGAATACTATACACGGTTAAGAAATTTCCCTTCTGAACCTCTTCATCCTGTAGCTTGGTATGGATAAAATTAATTCCAAGTGATACAAAAAAGTCAAGGTATCATGCAAGTAAAATTAGTTGAAGAGTTTTGAAAGAATCATGACAGCACATTAATTTTCTTCAACCTGAAAGACTGTTAAAAATGGCAGGACTCACTTCCTTTATTTTGGGTACAAGCAGAGGATAGCTTTCCATGGCCTACAGTGATAGAAGACGGCCTCGTTGGGTGGTTGCCTATCTACTGTAATGCTTGCAAAAGTGCTAAAAGCTCCTCCTCCCTCAGTCCCTGTAATACCTTTTCTTCCAGAAGTTCTATCACAATTCCAGAAATTCCTATTCCTGAAACCTTAAAAGTATTATAGAAACCCTTGTCAGGATTACGTGTGTAAGAGTTAGCCTATTACCATCTATTAGGTCATGTGGAACGGGAAAATTGGAGCCTTGATTAGGAAGGAAGTCAGAAAAGGTGTGAAACATCCAGAATTATTCAGGAATGGCAGACTTCTATTATAGACAGCACAGTAGGAGTACTCAGGTGGCCAAAGAAAGCTCAGGATTCCTTAGTATGCCTATATATGATTAACACTGTCATCAATGATGAGCTTTACTGAAACATGGGAGTCTGTGTAAAGTGTTAAGGTCATAGTTTAATAAGTATGTTTCCTTTCTGCTTCATTTATAACATAGCTCAAAAATGTCCCAGACAGAAGATTGCTGAAGGATACCTAAGTGTACAACTGTCCTTAAAAAGCTAAATAGTGCACACAAGAAGCTAGAATGTCAGTCATCTGTCAGGCTGACTGATCAGTCTCAATGAGTAGAATGACAGTGTTGGTTAGCAATGGCCTTGTGGGCTTGGATTTAAAGGTGGGTAGAGGTGGTACTTATGCCCTATACTTGCCAGCCCTACCAAAGGGCTTTTTTCTGCTTCAGAACATAACCCATGCATTTTATGGGTGTCGTTAGTACTGTCTTCCTTGAATTTTGCTGTCATTGGATCAGTTCACAGGGTGTAAATACATGGAACTTTTGATCTCTTCCTTGGCCACAATGGGGCCTGAGTGGCTCTAATGTTGAACTAAATTCAGAGATGGTAAATTGATTAACCCAAGGAAGTCAGAGATAGACATCTGCCTGATATGAAACCATCATTGATCAATCCATTAAATTCTTTGGAGTCTGGGGAGAGACTATGCCCTTGAAAATCAACTCCTGACACATTATAATCTCTTCCTTGTATAACCATCTCACCTCCAAGAAAAAAAACAATTCTTTAGGAGCCACGTCATAGTGCTGACTGACCACCCAGAGACCAACAAGTTCCACGGCTCACTCACTTCTCATGTCGGGGAACTCCGCTCCCGCAGCCAGGGGCTCTATGCTGGCTGGGAATCCCCACAGCGGCATCAATTTTTGTGAGGCTGAGCTACAGAATACTTTTCAGATTTAGCACACAGCCTTGTAAGTTGCTCTTGCCTCTGCTGAAAAGCAGAGCCAGAACTGCTGAGACATTTGGGCAGTTGGAAGGCTGTTTATGGTTAGAAGCAGAATTCTGAACTGGAAGTGCTACAGGCCCTAAGCATGTGTGCCCAGCCTTCCTGCCTCCAGCCCCATGGGGATACTCCTGGGGTCTGGGTAGCAGGAGGTACATGGCTGTATCTTTATAACTCAGCTCATTGTTTAGGGGAAAGAAAAAAAGCAGCTTGGTGTGGCTTTCAGAGGAAGTAAAGTGCAAGATTCTTCTCCCCCAAACAACTAAATAAACCACTTAGACCTTTCGTGACTCACAAACCACATGCCCTACAGTCAACATGCGTTATCTATTCATTCTTGTCTACAAATATTGATTGAGAACCTATTGTGTGACTAACATCTACTTGGGTTGAGAATGTA
>RJWT010055477.1:0-10153 GCA_004365215.1 Cuniculus paca
TCCAGGCAAGGTCCTTCTCCAGGCCTTGGACACAGATGTGAAGAATCAATTATATATATTATTACTATATATAGTAAATATCTAGTCTCATTCTCAAAACTCTTCAAAAGCTCTTATTACTTATAAAATCTATTTCCATTTCCTGCCCCTCGATACCCACCAGGTCTCATCCAAGTACCCTGTAAGCCAGCACTGGGCCCAGATATCTCGAAGGAGCCAGGCTCTCTTGGCCTCTGTCCTTTTAATGTGCTGTATTTTTCTACCAAGAATGTCCCAACCACAGAACCTCTCCTATCCAACAAACACCCACCATCCTCCCCCGTGTCAGTTCGAACACTAAGACCTCTGCCAAGTGTTCTATTTCTGAGTGCCAGTCTCCATCCGTGTTAAGTGCCAAGCAAATCTACTTCAGGAACTGCCAAGGTTCAAAGTGTGGCGCCCAGTGCAGATCCCAATACTCTTTCTCCTGGGTACGAGCTTTCCTCAGACCTTGAGGATGGTGTGTAAAGTACAACTGTTTTCTCTTTATTCCCACTGCCTGCTGTCCTGTAAGTGAATGTTCACTATACTTTTCTCTTTTATTTGAGACAGGGTCCTGGTATGTATTCCAAACTAGCCTTGAACTCACTCTGTAGACCAGGTTGGCCTCAAACTCCAGGTAATATTCCTGCAGCAGGCACTGATGCTGGGATTAGATGTGTGCACCACCACGCCCAGTTTCACTGCACTTTTTTGAGATGTCTAATGTCTAGAGTAAAACTGCCCAATAAATACCTGCTGAAGAAAGAAAAACAGAAACTTCGGTTTCTAAAATCATATAGAAAACTGGTATCACACAGCAATTGTTAGAACTGGTGACACTGAACATTTCTAAAAATACTAAAACTCTGGCAGTACAGTTCTCTTAAGCCTTATATTAAAGTTTTTTGACATCTTCACATAGTCTCGATGAATGTAAGTTTCATAGTTTCATGGAGATCAGTCCTGAGTACTCCTTCCTGTCCTCCATCAATATTGTAATTTCTGCTTCTAGGACATGAGTGGGAAGGCCCATCAGTCAACCAAGAAGTCCTGCAGAACCATTACAGGAATACTGAGATACACTGCACACAGAGTAGTTTCAAATGGGCCCTTGGAGGAAATCCTATCTCCAGATGACTATGAATATGTGAGTGCCCCCGTCTGCACGTACAGCACACAGAAACAAATCAAACTTCCCACACTTTCTGCGGAAATCAGAGCACATCAATGAACACACGCGTCACTGTTTCCCAATGGACATTACAGTGCATCAAAATGACTCTGATTATACAAACACGCCAGCCCTTTTCTAGCTTCAATTTTATTTTCAGCAGATTATTGGTAACGAAAGAAGACATTAAAATTTTCTAGTGTGAACAGTTATCATGATTTCAGTTATACACAAAAGTGAACGTTTAGAGATGACATTGTTCAAATAAGCACTAGTAAGATTTAAAAAAAGCTTATATAACTTTTATACAGTAAGAAATGCTTCTATAATTCCGTGAATTCATAGAAACTGTCTTGAATGAGTTTCAAAATAAAAATGAAAAATCTGTATTTAAAACTCATTTTTAGATTTCCACTGCTCGCATGCCATCTAAAACCTCTCTAATATCTGACCCACCTATGTCGTTTCCGGAGGAGTAGCTCCCGTGGCTTTCCGTCTCTTCCAAAGACAGTATCTTGAATGACGCTAAAGGAGTGGAGCCCGGCTGAGTAGAGATCATCCCTCTGAACCGTGTCACTGTCCATGTGCGGACGTGATTATTATCTGCACAGACTAGGAGGGAGACAGAGCATAAAAGGGTTACAAAGCATAGTTTATGAGGGCACCACCAAAAGCATTTTTTAAAGCACATTTTAATTTTTTCATTGTGATCTACATTAAACACACTGTAGTATATATTAAGTGGCAAATAGTGTGTTTATCTTAAAATTACACTTGATTTGTTACCTAGCTAATAAAAGAGAATTGAATAATCTTGATGCAAATATAAGGTACATAAACACATCTATAGGATCCTTATAAAAAGTTTGTAAGGTATAAATATAGACAAGGTTCAAAAAATGTGTAAGAGACAAGTTCTGTGAGTGAACTACAGAGTAAATGGTTTCCTAGTTTATTTTTCCAGTCATAGAAACTGTTTCTGCTTATGTTACTCAAGTTCACGAGTTACTGAACAATTACTGTCATAAATGACATCTGTCAAGTATTTTGTAGGAATCAGCTATTTATTGCCTGCCTGAGGTTACATTAAGGAACGTTAAGACTGTATTGGAGCTGAGCATTACTGTAATATAAAGCAAGAATGGTCTGCACTAAGAAGCATGATTTAACTGTATTCCTTTTTTGAGTGGAAATGCCATTAAATGGTTGTATAAGGAGATACCTCCTAACCCATTTCCTTTTTTTCAATCTGAGTATATACTCTATTGAAATGAAACACCAAAAATGGTATCACTAATCCAAGAGCTATATGTTTTGGTATGTCTTAAAAAAACTAATGTATTGTTTATAACAATTTCAGAAAATCTGTTATTATTAACAATCAGCCATGATCTCACCAGCAAACATTAACAAAGTATCCAAAACCATTTCTAGGCAGACATACGCATTTTCTAATGGTAAATCATTAATTACATATTTTAAACTAAACTTTAGAAGAATTTTAATTTTGAAAAACAGCAACATCTGTACATGTTTTATTATTATGAAATACAATTCTCCATTCTCAGAATGTCAATTTTTTAATAAAAGTGACATATTTAGTTTGAAGATATTAAATCACAGGAAATAATTTCCTGATTTTGCTATTACCTTTACTAGGATTCAGAAAAATAATTTAAATAATTTTGGCTAATTTAATTGGGTACTTATAACAATTTTTAGTATTAAGTACTATGCAAAAATTTTGCTTTCAAGCATTAGAACACACACTAGAAGAAAAAACAATGTGATTACATTTATGCTGATATCCACTAGGTGGCAGAATACTATAAGAATATGTAAAGTGCTCCAGATTTTTGGTTAAAATGGACATTTTTTCTTTTTCTCTCTCGAGATGAGGTCTCACTACACAGCCCAGTTGGCTCTGAATTTGTGACCTTCCTGCCTCAGACTCACAGACTGGGGTGAGAGGCATGGACCTGCATGCCCAGCTAAACAGAACGTTTTTCTTCATCATCTTTAAACTTCAAACCTACATGAAGTGTTTCATGTTAAAACACAAATTTTACTAACTTCTTTGGTATCACATCCCACAATAGCATTATAGCCACAAAAGTAACAGCAATTACTATGTTCTCTAAGCACTGCCCTGTGATCCATGTGCGGCCAGAAGCACAGCACTGCCACTGCAGCAGTCTACAAACCAGCCTGCGCTCTCGCAGGGTCAAACTGCCTGACTTCACGTGACACCTACTCAGCGTTTTTTACGCGCCAAGTACTATGCTAAGTGCCCAGACGAAAGGCAGAACAAAAGTGCCTGCGGGTGTACAACTTCCATTCTACAAGAGGAGATGGATGATAAACAAGCTAACAAATAATCAAGTGAGAAGTCTATGAAGAAAACACACTCAGATATTACTTGAGAAAGGTACTGCTGGACAGACGTTTGGCTAATTTACACTGATGGCCAACGAGGATGTGTCTGAAATGAGACCTGAATGACAAGAAGGCAGCCGAACAAGAGTCTCCAAGTGACACATTTCAAGCAAAAAGCACAAGTGCAAAGTTCTAAGGCATTTTTAAAAACAAAACCAATAGGTCACAAACATGAGAAAAGTGGGTGCAGGGTTAGGAAGAGAGTTGGAAGGTAAATAGGATCTAGAACAGAAAGAATGACACAGAAATTTAAATTTAAGTACAATGGGAAACCACTGGAAATCAGATCTACACTGCATTTCTATGAGACATTTCAGGTTGATGTGCAGAGCAAGAGAAATAGAGAGGCAAGGTACAAACAAGTCGGTAAGTTACTGAACTGACCTACGGGAGAATGACTGGAGCTACCGGGCTGCCAACAACAAAAGTGATCAGATTTGGGACACTAGTCACATACAGCAAAGCCAGCAGGATTTACTGGTGGACTATATGCACATGAGAGATGAGGGAGGAATCAGGTAACTCCTACATTCTCAGTCTACGTGAGTCATCAATGCCTTCTGGGTCATCGATGATATAAAATGCTATTTTTGTCCATGTTCAATTATAGATTCCCATGGAGCACAGACACTGGATATGTAAGTTTGCAACTGTATGAACAGTCAAGGTGAATGAGAAGCTCAGACATCACAGGCATACAGAGGATAACTGCTGTCCCCACTGCTAGGGAAAGCACAGACTGCCCTCAAAGCTCTCTGGGGTAAGCCAGCACTTAGCAACCGCTGGTGTGGAGGACCACGTGGACGACTCTCCCTGAATGAAGAGCAGAGCGATTATCTCCACTTCGACGAACCCTGGCCCTCTCTCCATGTATGGCATGCACAGAGCTGGCCAGGCCATTCCTTCATCCCTTCAAACGGCTCGAAGCAATGTGACTAGGGCTGGCTGAGTGCTGGTGTTAATCTTCGAAGCCAGGCAACAGTCGCTGTTTCCCATCCTGTGATTCCCAAAAAACATGGTTGAGCCAGGCAGGATGCAGAGCCACCGCTGTCAACTGGGATCAGCCTCGAGATAAGAGGCTATGACTTCCCAGGGCAGAAAAATGTACAAACCAGAGCTGAAGCGGAGGACCCCAAAACAACAGGTATTACCTCAACTGTGTGTGCAGGTTGGTCTTTCTGCACATCCTTCTCTCAGCATACTGCAGAGGTGCTTTCAGGCACTCTACCTAGCCCAGCTCCCAGTACTCACATATTTCCTGCCATTCTCACAGTCACTCAGCCTCAAGCCACTCCCCTTCTTCATGAATTAATAAAATTCAAGCTTGGTCCTGGGTTGAGGCCTTTGTTCCAATGAACCTTCATCCTGGCCAGACATAGGACCACTTGGCTCCCCATAACCATAAATATGTTTTGGTTCTTTATTCCCACCGTGGGTTACACTGGAAGTGGTAGATTGGAAATAACTTACTGGAATTCCAGTCACTTTTCCATGAGATTACAAATATAAACTTCCCGGACTGAGATAAGGACCGGGAAGGGCTTTCTATTCACTGGGCCAAAGAGGAGACCAAACGCAGAAAGCAAGAGGCTGCTGAGTTGGGCAGGTGCGTTATCAGGTGAGTGTCACTTTAGGGAAGTCTAAAGGACTTTCTTGGAGGTGCGATTATACCCCAAACAATGACACATTCAGTAAAAATCATTCACTTGTTCACCCATGGGTAGGCTGTTTCCCCTCTACTTGGTGTCCAGTTAAGACCGAGAAAAACGAAAGATGGAGGACCTTCTAGGTATGCTTCATGTAACAAACCCAGTAGATGAACGTGATGCTTATAAAAATTTCAGATTGGGCCAGAACTGCCCTATGAAAGGTAAATGTAAGGAGTAAGACTCCTCTAAAAACCAAGCTCTATTGATACACTTAATTACATGATTCAATTTTCACAAAGCCTTTTAGAAATTATCCATTCTCAACATGAAGTTCTTCAATGGACTTTTACTCTGGGATCAGAGAGTGGCACTCATTAAACTACAAATTCAGTAGTCGAATTTTCATGGGATTTATTAGTATCTTAAGTTTCACAGTTTTATATGATTATAAGGAATCACAAACTCAAGTGTTATCTTCAGAAAATCTTATATATCCTAATTTTAATACTTATAAGATGATGAAATATCAAAGTATCCACAACTCTAGCATTAAACCTTGTAATAATCAAATTTATATAAAAATTCAAACTTGGAAAATTTCTTAATAAAAACTTTTCTCAACAGGGTTGTGATAAATATTTTGAAATAAGAAGCCACAAGAACAAAAATATTAGGAAACAGATAAAAAACAGGATGTCTCCTAAATTTATGTATATTATAACCAGGCAAAGTCAAAGAAATCTTTAAAAGATAATCATAACATTTCCTCAGTTGTAACTTTTATTTTTTGCTGGGTGCAGTGGTGCATGCCTGTAATCCCATCACTTGGGAGGCAGAGGCAGGAGGATCAATGCAAGTCAAGGCCAGCCTCTGTTACACAGTGAGTTCAAGGCCAGTCTGAACTATATAGCAAGACTCTGTCTTGAAAGAAAATATTAAAAACAAGAACTTTTACTTCTTTTCATATATTTTTGTCACATATAGCATCACACTCACATTCTTTAATTTTATTTTTTGGTTGCTTTTTTTTTTTTTTTTGAGACAAGGCCTTGCTATGTAGCCCAGGCTGGCCCTGAACTCATGGCCAGCCTCCTGCCTCAGCCTCCCAAGTACTGGGATTAATGGCATGCGTCCCATGCTCAGCCACTCTCACATTCTTTCAGTTTGTCAGGTACAGGAAATGACAAGCAGAACCAAGTGCTCTGAGAGGACCTCCCTACCACACCAGCGGCATCACTTACCTGACACCAGGTGCTTCTCCGACAGCATGATTTTGGTCACCGGGCTTCGGTGAACTGTGAAAGTCTGGAAAAGCTGAGGGCCTGACCCGACCGTCTCCGGGTGCTGCACAATCACTCGCACTGCTCCAGAGCTCGTACCGTAGGCGATCTCAATCCAGTTCCCACTGACACCTGCACAGGCCAAAGGGCAGAGTGGAATCCTAGGTAACGACAGAGAGCAAGCTGCCGCCGCCGAGCTTCTCGGTGATAAAAAGGGCGGAGCAGGAGTCAAAGCCTGGGACCAAAATCCACTCGGCAAAGAAGTCTGAAGACTTCTCTGGCCATCTTGAAATCATTATCTCTCTAACACAATCTTTTCCTAACTCTCCGAGGTAAACTGCCCCCCACGGCCGTGTTCCATCATGAACTTATTTCCATGTTGCTTACTCCTACTCCTTAGTGTTCCGACAGTGCTGAGGCACAGTAGGTGCTCAACACATGTTTAAAGAATTACTACGCCTTCCACGCTAAAACTCACTGAAAGAGCACAGTACACGAAGCACTGCTGCATATAACTGCTAGTCTAGAATGGCCATCTCGTTTACTTCAGCTCCAGTATTGACTCATCCCTGAATAATCGAGTCTCATGTACTACAGAACAGTTTCAGAACAGTGGACAACGTAATAAACACCCATCACACGGCCCACATCCCCCTTCCGTTCCCTACGCTGCCTCTTCCGATCACTGTCAGGTTCAGCTAGGACCTTTTATTTTAAGCAAGTTTTCAGACCCTGTCACAAATTTAAAGACAGAATAGAGCTCAGTGACCTATTTTTTTAAAAACCCACACAGAGAACCAGTTAGCTTTACAAGCTGTCCTTTCTGCCTCACCTGAAAATACACAAATCAAAGGAAAAAAAGCACACCGTGGAAAATCCCTCATCCAGCCTGAAAGATGACTCCACTTTTGTGCTCCAAGTCTTCCTGCCACCACAGAGAAGTGTTCTAACTTATAAAACTCTGACCAGTTTTATCTCCATATCTAAATTACACTGGAGAAAACAAAAACCAAAAACCTATACTTCACTTCCCTCTTTCCAGCAAACTTTCTATAAAGGAACAGAGAGTAAATATTTTCAACTTTGCATGCCATGCTGTCTCGGTCACAATCTCTCACTTCTTTCACTGTGGCATAAAAGCAGTTGAAGACAATATATAAAACCATTAACAGAAAGAAAAAGATGGTTTGGACAGCAATCCATGGTTCGCTGAATTGTTCTAGAGCAAAACAGTTTAAATTTCAACCCAATTCATGTGCATACAGCAAAATATCTCTTTCATGCTAAACATTATGATTTCCTTTAACAGATTCAATAAAATGGTAATGTTGTATAAGTAACACAGTCGAATTGAATTGATCATTACTCCACATTACACAATGTTTCTTTACATTCTTTTCATTACAGTAAGTCTTAAGTTTCCCACTTAAGTTTATCTTTTACTCCAAGGTATAAAATTTCTTATCACTCTGCAGCACTAGTCTGTTAATTCTACTTCAATGGCCTTTAAAGGGTAATGGAAGCTGTATAAATAAAATGTCTTTTTGCTCAATTTAAATTTCAAATTCCCAAGGGGACTGGAAATACAGCTCGTGGTAGACCCCTTGCCTAGCATGAACTAGGGTCTGGGTCTAATTCCCAGCACCTCAGAGAAGAGGAGAAAGAAAAAAAGAGAAACTCAAGGAAATAAGCTTACTGTCCAGTACAGGTAAGTCATAAGAAGTTTACTTTCTGGTTTAAAAAGTTGCCAATTTTGACGTTAAATCAATTATTTAACATATAATAAATGTGTTTATGTTTTCTAATTTCAATTATTATGATATAGTTCAACACATTCAAGACAGGGCCGGAATCTGGATGTCCCGCTGCTGGGCTCTGGAGCACCAGTGGCCATGGCAGGACTGTTCCATCGGACAGCACGGGGCAGTGGCACTGGGCAGCACAAGGTCCCCAGGGTGCAGTCACGCAAGCCAGCAGGAGTGTGTTAGCAAATACAATTCAAAAGGGGAAAAGTTCCGATTTTCCACCTGAAAGCTGTTCATTTACAGGTCACGTTTTACTTCCATATACAACAAACTATGTATTTTAGATTAACAGAGATGAAATCTGTCAGTGCTTCAGTTCTCAGAATGCACCAGGCTAGTTTTACCCAGTTGCACAGTAAACTCATGGATAAAAACACATTCTTAAAAGAACTTTAAGAACCTGTACTAACTGGCAGTGTACTAACTTGTTTTGGGTGTGAGGTAAACACTCAGAGCAGTAATAGCATCATTGGAAGGATCGTGATAGAGTTCTGTAACAAGAAGATCATTATCCTTCATTCGCAAAGGAAATTTCTGCATATCTAAAAAATAAAAATGTTTACATAGGATTAAAATAAATAATACATTCATTTTAAACGAAAAAAAGTTTTTTTTTTTCATTTTTAAAACCATTTAAACAGGCACCTTTTAAGTACGTGTACGCTTACCTATGTAATATATCGATCCATTGTTACATCCCAGGAGAAGAAAGGACCCAGCAGTGTCATAACTCGTTATGGGGACGACATCCTGAACCTGATTCAGTGAGATGATTAGACGTTAGAAAGTCATTACAAGTTCTGTGTTCTATTACCTCCTAACTCTGATTCTTCTGATAAGAAGAAACCCACGTCCAGCTTTGGGACACCGAAAATGAGCTTTTTTCAAGCACACGTGTGTGCATGGGCACAGATGCCACAGGGACCTCTCAAGAGCTGCCAGTACCGTTTCCCCTTAAAGATTTTTAAAAAATATTTCTCACAGCACAACTCTGCTTCTCCCGAACGATTTCCTTGTTCTGCATGTGATCACTAGATTACAGCCCACTGGACCCGGGAGACCAAGTGTGAATATACTCCTTCCCCCCTTTCCCTTTCTCCAGGGAGATTATACACCACCTGCCCAAAGTTACACGGAACCAGAAAACAGAACAAGTGACTCAAGACAGCAGTTGAGCCCTCGAAATGTATTTTCTTTGAAAAGGCAGTGCTGTTTTCTATTTCCATTCTCCTTACTAAAACTTTTCTGCTTTCTAGGATGCATGTTTGTTTTTCCAAGTCCTGGAATAAGAAATTCTTTCAAACAAATAAATGCAGCTTACAAACTTATAACTCCCAGTTTATGTGCTAAGAGAAAAAAGAGCAAAGGACGTCAGTTTTTACTACCAAACAAAACACAACACACAGTGGCAATAAGATTTTAGACTCTTCTAGAAAATTTTTTAAAAATGAACCCTGTCTTTATGACCAAACTAGAGATGCACATGAAACATCACAGATGACATTTATAAGAAATGAGAAACTAAATTTTATATACAAAAGTCAAAGAGACTTCTAATAATTCAAAATTCAAAATGATGACGGAGCTTTTGTCGTTTCTGGTTTCACATGAAAGGGTGAACTCTAAACACGATCTGTTTAGCATGTGTCTCTAGGTGCCAGGTATTAGCCAAGACGACAAGCATGGAAGAGGAGGTAGGGTTGTGGGATCCCTCCGAGAGCTTGTGAACTTGTGAGTAGAAAGAAAAATAAGACAATTACCGTCATGAGTGCTAAAATAGGATGTGCAGTA
>RJWT010055478.1:0-10188 GCA_004365215.1 Cuniculus paca
ATGTTCCATGTTCGTTATTTTGCTGTGATTGACTCTACTCTGTTTTATTTTGTTTGGTTGTATTCTTTTCAAAATAAAAAAAAAAGATTTGCATAGATGTTATACCACACTGACAGTAACATCAATAACATGGGATGTGTTTTCTGATATATTGAAATATGAATGGACTGTGTGCTTTGGAGGACTGCTTGAAAATAACTATGATCAAAAGAGTGGCATTCATTTGGATTTTCAATACATCTACAATTAGCAAATTTTCAAACAGCAAGTATGTATATCACATTAAACTGCTTATAGTATCTCTTATATAATTTGTTTGACATGAAAGACTTTTAAAAACATATGTATGTATACATAGAGGCTAGTGCTCAGTGTTTGCACAAAATTTACTTTTTAGAGTCCTGTCTCCAGTGCCTGAATGCAATTGCTTTCAACTTATCTATAAGTTTGAGCATGGAAGATAAGTCATTTATCCTTTGTTGTTTTTTAAGACAGAATCTCACTCTATAGTATCAGTTGCCTTTGAACTCACTACATGACCCAGGCTGATTTAGAACTTGCAACAATTTTCCTACTGCAGCCTCCCACGTATGAGGAATACAGGTTGGTACTACCATGCCTGTGTGTTTCATCTTTTATATTAGATCAGATATGTTACTTTTGGCACAATATCCATACCACCTATATTTCATATATTAAAATATTTCAAATAATCAATTGTCAGATTAGAGATGTTCAACATGTTCATGTTATTGGAGAAATTTTGTGAGATTAAAAAAATTTGAACATAGTCTTTTTTTGTTCACTTCAGTTTAATAGTCTGACACGGGAGGAACATTCTTCTCATGAATGTTAATTACCTTGGAATTTTCCTGCAATTTGTATTCTCATCTTCAATGTGCTGGTCATCTGAGTTTCTTCCTAAAGTGTAGAAACAGAAATATAATGATGACTTACTACAAATACGAAAATCAGCAGATTCCAGCCAGATTCATGGTAAAATGCAACCATGCCTGGAACATGCATCACAACATTTCCATCGTACCATGAAGGAAACTGCAGCGGTGAGAACCATCGAATGCTCTCTGAGGGAATAAATGAGAAAATATCAACTTGCTTACCTAGGGCCCTCAGGTTCTTAAAGGTTTCCCACATCACATCTCTGTAGAGCCTCTTTTGGGATGGATCCAGCAGAATCCACTCCTCCCTGGTGAAGTTCACAGCCACATCCTCAAAGCTGACTGCCTCCTGCATCATCAGACATGGATTTGCAGGAAAAAGATTGCCACAACATGAATTATCTCAATTCTATTCATAGAAAGCTGATACAAGCCTGAGTTTTCCAAATGTTTACTTCATGTCCTGGTGATCAAAAACTCATTTTTCATCCATTTGCTCCCCTCACATATGTAGTTTTTTTGCTTTTTGTTTGTTTGCACTTTTTGTTTTGTTTTTGTCTTTTTGAGACAGGGTCTCGCTATGCAGTTCAGGTTAGCCGGAGCTCACTTTGTAGCCCAGGCTGGTCTCAAACTCACAACGATCTTCCTGCCTTAGCTTCCCAAGTGCTGGCACTAGAGGAGTGCACCATCATGCCCAGCTTCACATAGGTAGTTTTAGGCTGCACTGGAATTCAGTGCTAAAGCAAGAGTGGAATGAGAAGACTGCTTCTGCTGGTTAAATCCAGTTTTACTTGTATAAATTCATTAAAGCATTGAACATTGATGGAGATTACAGGTCTGAATCTGTGAAAAGACAGGTAAGTATTTGCTGAATTACTCTGAGGGATCAAAGAAAATATTTTTTTCTCAACTTATTACTCAAAGAATTGATCCTTATTTCTCTGATTCTACTTAGCCAATATTTTGAAATGTTAACCTGTAGTCATAGACAAATCTTTAGTAGAACAGTAAGTTAAATTTATGAATTGTAATTTGGAAAGCTAATAAAAATTACAGGTTTTATTGGAGAATGCTAAAACAATGACATTGGGTTAAGGAAGCAATATCATGTATGCGATGGTTTTGTGATCTGAAAGGTGGCAGAGAAATTAGGGGATGGATATAATTAAAATATACATGAAATGTACTGATCACCAAGATTTTGCAAACTTAACAGACACTAATAATCAAAGGAAAAAATCTTTTCAGTATCCAATACAGCTACAAATGTGCTAGTTTTCTTTAAAGTACAGAATTTCAAAATCCACTATGAAGGGCTCTGCTCTTTTGGTGGAGAGAATGATGAACAGACTACAGATAAGGAAAAGTCTTCAATGGGCTCCCATGTAAATAGAACATGGCTTAGTTACTTTTTCTCACTGCTGAGACAATATATCCAACACCCAAAGTTAAGGAAGGAAAGGGCTTTAGCCCCTGAGTGCCTGGCTCCCAGGCAGTGTGGCTTTTCCGATACCGATATCACACAGGAAGCTTGCTCATGGCGTAGCATTGGGAAGCAGTAAGCCAGTGATGCAGGAGTGATACATATGCACAGCCTGTGAAACCGCACTCACAGTGACCCACCCCTTCCCACCCACCCCACAAACATCCCGCCTACGTCCATGTGATGCCATGGGAGGTATCTACGTCGAAACAACGACATCCCACGACAAAGCCCCAAGCCAGTCATAGTCACCAGGGCCAATGCACATAACGTAACACAGGGAACGAAAATGTCCCATAGTGAGCTGACTCCATAACCGTGAAGAAGGGCTGAGAGTAGCAAAAGCGGAAGGATATGTGATTAGCTTGTGTCACACAGGACACACAGCTGTGGAGGCTCAGCAGGTAGATAAGCTTGGACTGTCACACTGAGCATATTTTAGAGATGGAGAAAGCAGACAGCAGGTGCATGGAGGTGTGTGGCAGGCACTGACTCCAGACAGCACCCTCACTAGCAGATTCCCCAGCACTGTGACCAGGTGCAGCAGCAGGTACAGCACAAGGAGTGCTGGCAGGAGCTGCCGCAGGAAGGCTGAGAAGCCAAAGAGGACACACTGAGGTCAGGAGCCATCGTCCTGAATGAGTGTGGCTGTTGTGCCCGCTGGGATGCAAAGCAGGAGACACAATGGTTAAAAACTTAGGCTGTGGCACAGCTCAAATGGCAACTTCATTGTGTGCCAATGCACAACTCACTAGATCTTACAGGTTTTTTCACCATCTATTTAGAAAACAAGGTCTTAACATTCACCATGGTGATAGACTGTATTCAGGGCTTCAACCAGAATGTAGCAACCAGTTGGGTTTATTAACACTGATGACAGGAAGGGGCATGCAGTTGGAGTCATGGTAGACAGGAAAGGAGGATCGGGTTATAACACACCTCACAGTGCACAAGTTCTAGCAAACCTATTCTCAAATTGGCTTGCTTTATAAAATGTTTTCCCTGAGTCTTTTTTCTTCTTAATAACTTAGGAGTGTTCTGACTTATATTTATTTTACTTCAATATTATTGTTATTTATTTCAGACACCAAACTGCCTAATATATAGGAAATGTAGGGAGTAGGGAATGGTCCCACACATTTGAAACACAGTTTCTAAAATATGTAAAGCAAACAAATCACAATTGCAATGTCAACTTGGGCAAACTTTGCATGACTTTGCTGGGCAACTAGCATAAAATTAAAATTATCTGGAATTTGAGTACTAGGAAGATAATGGCACAGAGCTACATGTTAAAATATTTAACTCAATATATAAGTAGATGATTCTACACATTCAGCTTACTGGGGGTTTCCAAGTGATTCCTGCAAACTATTAATATATTGCATCAAATGAAATTATGCTGAATAAGCAATATATATGTGCCAATTCTGCACAACTGTGTATATTATAAGCACACACTACTAAAAAAGATTATCATAAAAGTAAGATACACTCAAATGGCATGGTCTCACATGTACATAATCCAAGAAAAAAAGTTCAGAAAATACACAGTACATTTCAACAGGCTTATTCAATATTAAAGTCAAAGCAGATTAAGTATTTAAAAGGAAAGGGAATTATAGACACACTTGTACGCAGGCAAATGTTCAATACATGACAAAGCATTACCTACTAAAATATAAGGTGGTAATGGTTTATCTTGTTGGCAGGTAGCTAACTGATAAAATGAGTGCCTAGGCTGTGTCAGGTTCCAGGGACGGTCGACAGTAACGCGCACGTGTGAGCACACGCACACGCACACACACACACACACAGGGGACTACATCATAGGAGGGATGTGTTTATCTGATCAAAGACAAGGATATCTCAGCATCAGAAACCTATCATAAAATTCACCACAAAAATGAACAACAAAAAACCTCATCAGATTATTTGCATCTTGGCATAAACGCACTTTCTAAAACTCAATTTATATTCATTATTACTTCAAGTCCTCCAAAGAAGAAAAAATAAAATGAAACTTCATACCTAGATAATAAAATAGACGAAGCACAGAACCAGTCCATGCGCCAGTGAATGAAAGCACTGTCTAGGTATTATGTTAAATCCAGAAATAGGATTGTTCGCTGTCTCTTCCATTCAGTCACATGAGAACAAAATTAATATGTGGTGTTATATGGCAATCCATGAAATTAAGTGACATAAGCATTGAAGTGAAAGAAAATCAGTACTCACAAATGATGTATAAATCAACATGGAATATTTTAGGAAAATAACAAGAGAATCAGTCATGCCGGCAAACACAAGATCAACTGGAAAAAATCATAGTATTTCTCATGGTCTTAAAATTCACTAAAACTATGTCCATTTAATACAGCTAAGTTATTCACATAAAAAAAAAATCCTAAAGAAATAGTTCTGAATCATTGAGATCTGAACCTCAACGCATGATAAACACAATGAACCTTGCTGGTCTATCTTTATATGTATAACTCATATTAGGCATATCAATATACACTGAAATACTAAAAAGAATCCATTTTGTTGAGAAAGTGCTGGCAAGAACTGACACGACAATACGTAATTCTCAGATGCAGTAAGAAAATGCCACCGTGCAGCTGATGTCACATTAACCACTGCGTGTACGCAAGTCTGCAGCAGATGCAGATCTGCAGCCCTGCACGTTAATAATACTGCAGCATCGTTCAGAAAGTTTGTTTGCAGTTCTCTGTCCTCCAATATTTGTGCTACAGCAGACTTTGGTCTATGACAGAGAAAGGTCAGTATCACCTTCTTCCTTTCACCTTGGGCAAAGTTTCAGATTATATCAGTATCTTTTCAGGCTGCAGTTAAAAGCTCACTCTTTCCATCCCAGGCTTAGGAGATCCTCATTTGCAACTAGAATGAACCCGAGTCAGTTTCTCAGCTCCTCCTTTCTTTTCATTTTGTATGGCTTCACATGCTTCAATTTTTATGTTCCACTACAAGAACTGTTTGACATCCCAGCAAAAGATGTCTACTGTCTGATTTTAAAATGAATATTTTTTATACTCTGGGCTTACAAGGGAATGTATTTAACACAGGAAATAATTTAGAAGCTCATTTTATAATACTCACCCAAACATTTCTACAGTTCAAAAAGTTATGGTAGTTTCAAGGTTCCAGTTGCTTAAACCCCACAGCAGTACTCCTTTACGAAAAGAGCTACCTCCATAAGCATTTCATTATTTAAACAATTTCTACAAACTATCTAAGACTGTAAGATCATATGAGATTGGCACCCATGTCTCTTTCACTCATACCTAAGGGACATTACCATGAAGATAGTCCACTTCGAACAGAGCATCAGTTACTGGTTAACATGCACGCCCTTTTAGAAAGTTGTCACTTGAAAGATTATTGCATTTTTTTTCTTCAAAAATCAGCAATCCCTCCTCCAAATGTCTCAGCACTCTAAACACACTAGTGGAGACTTTCTTTTATTCTTACTGCTTTGAATGTTGTGAATTTAACACTAAAATTTAGCAAGCTTGATGACTGCTGACTCACTGAGACTACTTACCAGCAATGTTATATAATTTTTCAAATTTTTCTCACATATTATCAACACCAGTGACTTTTACAATGTGAAGAAGTACATAAAAATACAGGCATTTACTGTCATCATAACAAAGACCAGGACCAAGGATACAATTTGTGGAATTGAGGCCCATATTCCAAACATGGATTAAATTTCACAACAGTGGCTGTCTCACCCAATTTCCTGTTACTAGGGCAAAATACCCTATACCACAACATAACGGAGAAGATTTTATGGCTCGCACTTTCAGTCCAAGATGACCAGGAAATAAGGCGGACCAAGAATGACAAAAAAGCACGATAGAAGGACAGTGCCAGGAAGCAGAGAGAGAAGGGAGAAGATGGAGGACAGGATACGCTTTTCCAAGTCACACTCCACTGGCCCACCTCCAGGTTCCAGATCCTCACAGCACGTTCACTTACTGAGCCCATCCATGGACGAGTGCACCGCTGAGCATGCAGCCCCACAATGTAAACAGGTTACACACGCGTGAGACACCTGGGGGACATCTGAGATACAAATCATGATACCAAATGTGCTGTTGGAGGAAAAACACAGGACACCAAAAATGTCATAGTGCCACAGATATGAATCAGAAGTCTCTATATGACCTGCTGATGTCGCTGCATATTTTGCAGGACACCATGACTGCAGGCACTGAGCTACCTAAGCTAGGACTCTGACTATACTGGGATAGGACAGGATACTGAGGTACTGATGGCTGGCACATCCTCACCCTGAGGGCCAGGAAAGACCAAGGTTGTAGCTTTAGCAGTTGACATGTAGAAACAATGACACCACAGCTGATAAAAAGAAATCCAAGTCCTGCCAGGGCTGGTTCAGTCCAGATGTCAAAATCAACAGCTATAAAACACCTAGAATCAATGCAAACTCAGAAACGGAGGAATAAATGAGGGAAATGGCTGAAATACAAACTTCTCTACAAACCTCTGGGTAACAGCTTGAGGGAAAAGAAATGACAATCTTATCAGCATATTAAAAATACTCTAACACTCTCAATTCTTTACTCCTTCAAAATTCCAAAGAGTTTTGAGCAATCACACTGGTTATTGATATGATGATAAAGCCACAGAGAGCATCCAAAAATCCATCTCATGGCCACCTCTGGCTGTAGCTAGATGAAAACAAAAAGATGAACTAGAAGTAAGCATAGTTGACCTGTTTACCTGCAGCATGATTGTGAAGCTTTATGCATGTTCGTATTAAATGTAAATGAAATAACTTATGTCTACACTTGTTTTGCTTAAGATCAGTCCACTAGTTTCAAAGACTATCAAATCCTTATGGATAAATCATGAAAATAATTCTCTAAATCCTTCAGGTAACTTTCTCTCTCTCTCTCTCTCTCTCTCTCTCTCTCTCTCTCTCTCTCTCTCTCTCTCTCTCTCTCTCTCTCTCTCCCCCCCCTCCCTCCCTCCCCTCTCCCATATGCTAAACACAACATGCATCAAAAGGGGCAATGGGGGAAAATTCACAAGAGAACACACGCATAATGATAAACATATTTCTGAGCTTATAACAGACTTTCACTGTGCCCCATGCACCAGGGAGTCTCACTCCTAGGTGGTGAACAACATAGACAACACCAGGAAATGTGAATTGGGATGTTCCAAACATGCATGTTTTAACCAGTTTGTATTGGTACATTTTAGATACCCACAGTGATCACAATTGTCGTCAGAATTTGTACCTGTACGTGATACCCAATGTGATTCTTTTTTTCCAATTCCTGTACCCTCCCTTCCATCCCTCTTCCCCTCCCCATTGACAAAATCTTTGTTTCCAGTTTTTCCTTCTGTTTTCTTTTTCTTTCTTTTTTTTACCCTTCTTTCCTTTCTGCCTCCCCCTTTTTCCTTCCCCTTCCCTTTTGAACATTTTATTTCTGTTTCCCCAGTACCTAATATATATTTTGGTCCTTAAAGAGTTTTTGACACCAGAGAAACAGTGCAGAGTACACACACACACACACACACACACACACGCTTCTTAACCTTCCTCCCAGGGTAAAATTGCATTCCTGCCACATGCTTAATTCTCCGAAGAACCATGGCTCACCCGTCCATTGAAGATTGCCCAGTGCCTTTTCCAAATTTCACTCCAAAATTCAAATATGTGTTTTTGGCTGAACATGAGTAGTCTCCAACATAACAGGCGGGCACAAAGTTCAATTCTCAGGCCACCCACAGCTTACGTTGTCCTTTCAAATTCAGAACCCAAGTCCCCTAACAGCCACCAAATCTGATTCAAAAAATAAATGTCTCGAAGATATATATTATAAAAAGGGATAGATATTTATACTGTTTGGGAAATTATAATAGTTTTAGGTTCTTTGTTCCAGATTCTGGGCAAATCATCATTTATTTTTAAAGTACTGCGGAAACACCCCTAGTGTGACATTTACAAAACTTACGAAAAGTTAGAAAAATCTGAAGACTTACTTTACACTGGTTACTGCACATTCTGTAGGAACACAAACTACAATTTTTTGGACGTAACGGAAATAGTTGATGTTTGATTCAACCCTACACTGTGATCTTGTAAACAGAATTGGAAAAGCCTCGCCACAGCTGGGCTTCATCTCGTCTACTTGTTTTCAGACCAGTCTCATAGGCTGAGACAGCAGCACCAAGGTGAACCCCCAGCTTATGGAACAGACACTCACTGTCAAAATTAAATCATAATAATAAAAAATAAAAAATACATGTAGCTAAGAGCAAATGCCCTGAATTCAATCTAAAATGCTCTTCTCATGACACTTGTGTAATATGGTTCTTCAAAACTTTTAGCTGACAACAAGGCCAGACTTTATTTTCTGTGTTCCCATTTTGCCTCACAAAGGCACACTGCTAACAGAAGAAGGAACACTTGTAACAGAAGTCTTGTGAGTCTAATTTTACCTAAATTTCTCAGGATTTATCTGGCCTATGACCTCTGCATCATATTCAACACAAGGCTGCATCAGAGGAGAAAATGGTAAATTAAGGTCTCAAGGAAGCCATCAAAATATAAAAGAACAAGTAAATGCAATCCGACAGCTACTAGGCAACACTGAAAACACCAACCAGTGCTAATCAGAGGCAGAGAACAACTAGAAGATAACACAAATAGAATTATCAGTATATTTACAGAAATTACCAGAAAATTTCCCAAACATGAGAAGACTTCAAAATGCAAGCAAGTGAGGTTTCCAGAACACCAAACAATTGTGATTTTAAAAAATGCTCAGTAAGATATATCTTTTCTAAATAGCCAAATATCCACCAAAAAGCTTTTCCAAAGCCATCACAGAGAAACAATAAATTACATATAAAGATACACCCATGAGATTTACGTCAGACTTCTCAACCCAAACCTTCAAGGCCAGAAGAGCATGAAGTGAAGTGTTGGAAGTCTAAAGAGCACACTGTTTCCAACCCAGTTTAACACACACCACCATGGGGTCCTTCAAACTACAAGGAGAAATAAGGACAGCTTGTAAAAAAGACCAGCTCAAGAGATGTGTGACTATGGAACTAGCACACTAGAAAATAGAATATCCAACCCAGAAATGATGAAAGCAGTAAAACTTAAAATCCCAAAGAAACGAAAACACCAGTAGATAAGTAACAGCAAAAAGAGACAGAAACAGGACAAAGGAGTCACCATTACAAAAGAGTAAAATGATAGTAAATAATCAACACTTCTCACTAATAGCTCTGGAATGGCTTCAACTCTCCAATTAAAAGATATACATTGGAAGGCTGGATCAAAAAACAGAATTTACTGATCTTTTCTCTGAAAGACTTTCTTCTAACACAAAGAGACACAGACTAAAGTCAAAGGATGGTAAGCAGTATTACCTGCACAAGACCCCTAAAAATAGTAGTAACAATTTTAATCTCAGACATGGTAAGCTTCTAGTTAAAACTGATTAGAACAGGGCTGGGGATTTAGCTCAGCAGCCTAAGTGCCTGCCTGGCAACTGTGAGGTTGTGAGTTCGATCCCCAGTGCCGCAAAAAAAAAAAAATGATTAGAACAAAGAAGGTACTACATACTAGTTAGGGGAACAAACCAAGAAGAGATAATGTTTATAAATATTTATGCACCAAATAGGAGAGTACCTATCTTCATAAAAAGAAAGAAAGAAAAAAAAAGATACACTGCTGAACAAAGATCAAATAAATACTAACAGAATTATAATGGGAAATCTTCACACTCCACT
>RJWT010055479.1:0-10153 GCA_004365215.1 Cuniculus paca
AGAGGCTGAGGCAGGAAGGTACCAAGAGTTTTAGGCCAGCCTGGCATGCGTATTGAGACTCTCTCAAATTTAAGAGAGAGAGAGAGAGAGACAGACTGACAGAGAGACACAGAGAATATATGAATGTTGGGCAGTCAACTATAATGTCTACTACACCTTTAATTACAGAAAGACTTTAGGGTACAGAGAATATTTGAGAGATTTCAGAGATAAACAGGCAGAATTTAGTGAGAATGTGTATAAGAGAGTAGGAGGGGTAAAGAAGAATGGACAACGAGTGCTCCAAGCTGCTGATGTGGCCAACTGGGTAGACTGAAAAGCAGGGTAAATGGGTTTTGTTGGCTGGGGTGAGGTATGGGTGGTGGTGGGGATGTGCGTGGGGACAGGAACTCTTTTGTACCTACTGAGCATTAAGGGATCCAAGCAATGTATTCAGAGTTCTGCAAACCTCTAGCTTTAAAGGTTATCCTCCACTTTGGGACTTACTTCAAAATAATCAGTGTGGGAGGCAGGCTGCAGATGAATCAAGACTGGTTATGAGTAGATAACTGAAGTGGGTGAAAAACTAAGAACCAGCTCATACTAAGAAAGCTAAAAGCTCTCCTGCCATTCAGGCAGGCGTTGTGCCACTGAGTTATATCCCTGGCTGCCCTGCCATTCATTAGGCTGTGGGGTCAGACATAGGTAGAACCAGCTACGCAGTTACCATGAATCAGTATCTCCCCAGGCACACAGTAGCTGTAAAGTGTCATCATCACCTATCCTTGGTGTGACTACTTCTTTCTCACTCACTGGAAGACCCTGTCCTCTAGCATGAGAGACTATCAAACTTGCTGTTTGAAATTTTATCAGTTAAAATGAAACATTACGAGGACCCATGTCACTTTGACACAAAGAAGTGTCTTGACTTTCAACCCAGTTCAAAGCCTTGAAGAAGGGGTTTCTGGACACGGTATTCCACTTTTTGCTTTTTGAGACAGGGTCTTGCCATGTATTTCAGGCTGGCTTTGAACTCATGTTCTAGCCCAAGCTGACATCAAATTCACAGTGATGCTCCTGCTTTAGCCTTCCAAGTGCTGAGATTACAGATGTGTGCCACCACGCCAGGCACAATGTTCAACCTTTATCTTAATTTTGTACTAAGGAAATGAACCTGGGTATGGGCTAGAATGTGGGTTGTGAGCATATAAAAGTTCCTCAGTTGCTGCATAGGATTTACACTTTCCACAACATTAAGTTTTTAAAAAGGCCTCACTCCATGCTAACAGTAAGAAGCAAGACAGTAGCTGAAATTTGTGGAAGGCACAATGATAGCATCCTCCCCACTTAAGATGTTAACATCCCAATGCTGGAACCTTCAAATATCATTGCCTTACGTAACAAAAGGGCTTCATAGATGCATTTAAGGCTAAAGAATATGAGATGGTGGGGAGGAGGAAAGATTAGACTGGATTACTTAGGTGGACTCCATGTTTTCATGTGGGTCCCTAAAAGCAGAGAAACTTTTCCAGCTGTGATCAGATATGCAGCACTAATGGTTTCGAAGACCAACGGGTCATAAGTCAAGGAACACAGCTTGTAGAGTATAGGAAAGGCAAAGAAATGGGCTCTCTTCAGCTCTGTGGATAACTGGATTTAGGCACAGTGAGATCTGTGTCAGAGTTACAATCTATAGAGCTCAAAGATAATAAATTTGTTTTGCTTTTGCCACTGTATTTGTGGTGATTTGATATAACAACAGAAAATGAATACATCACTGTTATGGTTTGGATCTAAAATGTGCCCCCAAACGTTCATGTGTTAGCTAAAGCCTGGTCCTAAAGGTATCAGTGAATGTTCAGAGGAGGGGCCTTTGGAAGATGATAGGATCATCAGGGTTCTGACCTAATCAATGGAGTAACCCGAGTGGCTGATAATTAATAGACTATTAGGAGATAGGGCCTAGGCTGGAGGAAGTAAATCCTTGGAAGAATGGCCTTGAAGGCTACATCCTGCCCATCACTTCTTTCTCTTGCTCCTTGGCTGCCATTAGGTGGGCAGTTTTCCTCTACCATGTGCTTCTGCCCTGATGCTCTACCTCCTTGCAGGCCTAAAAAACAATGGGACTGAAACCAGGAACCAAAATAAAGCTTTCCTTTTTAAAAATTGTTTCTCTCAGGTATTTTGTCACAGAGAGAGAAAGGTGCCACAATCACCCAGAGGTACCAGTACTAAAGACAGAAATGAGCCAAGGATGCCAGCGGACACCAGCACAAAAGGAGAGGAGAAAAAGGTGTCAGCCTAGGAGACAGAAAGGAAGGCACCAAGTGGTGAAGGCTCTTAAGGAGAAAGTGGGTCAGAGAACTTAAATTCATTACCAGTTACAGGCTGACTGAGGTTAAACAGAACCTACATTTTAAAGTGATGCTATTTCCTTGTTTCATTTTCCCCAGTGAGTCTAGTATTTGCATTTAACAGTCTCTTTCACCTGAAACTATCACCTTCTCCCTCACTTAGAACTTTCACAACCTTGATCCATGCTATAAACCCATGAAGGTAATATTCAGGGTCTAGAACAGCAGGTTGTACCACATCATAAACCAGAAAGACATGCAGCGATTTTTATGTGTTAATCCATGTTATTTGACTCTGGGGACTGCCCAAACCAAGAGTGAGGATAACCACCAGGGCTGGTCTGACAGAGTGAGATCATTTTAGGCAAAATACTTCGCAGATCCTGTCACTTCTAGAGTGACTTCCAGTCACCAGGGTCCCTTTTTAATCTTCCAGGGGCCCAAAGGTTTTAGCCTGAGGCACTAATCCCCATATCTAAAGGTTCCACTGTGATCTTCCCCTCTCCTCCATGCTTAAGATTCAAAATTATTGCTCCTTATTCAAAGGTTACTCTCTGCAGATGATCTCAGCAACCATTTTGCAACACAGCAAATTATTTCACAGAAGTGAGAGCTGTTGGTTCTATTAAACTGGGTGTGATGGGGCACACCTACAATTCCAGCACTTGGGAGACTGAGGCAGGGAGATTGCTATGAGTTTGAGGCCAGCCTGAGCTATACAGTGAGTTCAAGGCCAGCCTGAACTACAAAGTGAGACCCTGTCTTAAAAAAAAAAATACTGTTTATAGATGGAAAGAAATGCTGACTTTATAGATTTTCAGGCTTTCAGAATGAAAATGTGAGAGAAGCATATTCTAAAATTATAAATTTACCATCAGCACCTGCTTTTACAACCTGGGCCTAATGTTTCACTTTCCTATGAGGGCTATACCTGAATATTTTACCCCATTTATTCTTTGGAATTAAGAATAGCTGTCATTTTCTTGATGTGTGTGTGGGGAAGTGTTCCAGGTTATACTGCCTCCTTCTGTTATTCACCTTCTGTCCCCCTATAGTTCTTTTGAAATGCTGATAACTGCAACTTCTTGTTTGGTGTCTATCACTCTGTCCAAGAGATGACAAGTTCTAACAGAGGAAAAGGCCAGCCTTTTGTCAGCAGGAGGAGGGGAAAGGAGGAGGAGCAGAGAAGAGAGGGGAAGGCATACAGGAGAGGAAGAAGAGAGAAAAGATAATGCACAAGGGAGAAATAACCATAAATCTCATATTTATCTGATAAGGGGTGTATCAGAATATACAAAGAACTCTCATAACTCAACAATAAAAAGGCAAATAACCCAACTGAAAAAAGGGGCAAAGGAGTTGAAGAGGTATTTTCTCAAATAAGTTACACAAATGAGTAGCCGGGCATGGTGGTGCACTCCTGTAATCCCAGCACTCAGGAGGCTGAGGTAGGAGGATCGTTGCAAATTCGAGACCAGCCTGGGCTACAAAGTGAGCCCAAGACCAGCCTGAACTACATAATGAGACCCTGTTTCAAAAAGACAAAAAACAAAAAGATCAATAAATATATAAACATGTTCAACACCACTAACCATCAAAAGAATGTATGTCAAAACCACAATGAAGCCCGGGCGTGGTGGCTCACGCCTATAATCCCAGCACTCGGGAGGCTGAGACAGGCGGATCGTTGTGAGTTCGAGACCAGCCTGGGCTACAAAGTGAGCTCAAAGCCAGCCTGAGCGGCATAGTGAGACCCTGTCTCAAAAAACAGGGCTGGGGATCTAGCTCAGCGGTCTAAGCACCTGCCCAGCAAGCGCAAGGTCGTGAGTTCAATCCCCGGTGCCGCCAAAAAAAAAAAAAACAAAACCACAATGAGATACCATCTCACATCCATTAGAATGGCTGTAATAAAAATAATAGATACTAATGAATGAACAGAAAAATATGGAATACCCATAAGATATTAGTCATAAAAATGAATGAAATACTGATATATATTATAAAATCTAGATGAACCTTGAAGATATTATGCTAAGTAAGCCAGTCACAGAAGACTACATATTACACAATTTCATTTATATGAAATGTCCAGATTAGGTAAATCTATGGAGAGAGAAATTAGATTTGTGGCTGTGTAGGATTGAGAGTAGGGGGATGACAGAGTATGGGTTTTATTTTTGGAGTGATGTAAATGTTCTAGTTTGATGTAGTTTGTAAAACCCTATGATTATACTAAAAACCATAGGATTGTATACTTTAAAAGAATGAACTAGTGTGGTGGATGAATTATGTATCAATAAAGTCATAAACATTTTTTTAAATTGGGAAAAAATTGCTGAACTTTTCCCAAAGTTTACCAATTTGTTAGAAAGCAGTCTCACACTATGTTCCCAAAGTGTAAAGGACAGAAACAGATTTCTTCTATCTTTTAGTGCATGCTAAGTCTCAAATTCCTTTTCCTATGTGCCTGTGGAGCTGTCAAGGGCTCAGTGGAAATCCACTCGTGGGCCTGAGGGCTTCCTGCAATGGTGCACTTCAATTCCATAGACCCGGGTACTTTTTCTCCTTAACAATAAATTGTCCTTGAAGCTTGACAAGCAGCACAAAAATTATTTTCTTCCTCTCTTGCAGAAATACTCACTCCATAAAGGCCACCTGAAATTCACTGGGTAAAGCAAGCCAGAGTGCCAAGACGGCCAACCCTAAATGTGAGATGCTGGACTTTTAGGCTCTTGATGTTCTCTCCCTTTCTTCTGGCCAAGCTCTTCCGCTCCAGAGCAAAGGATAAATTCTTTACCTCTATCCCCTGTGCTGCTTCCTGGAGGTTGGCTCCCTTTTCCAGTTCGAGGGGCTCACACTCGCATGCCTGTCCACTCCTGAGCTGCTTTAGCTCCCTTCTCCATGCATGACAGAGCTTGGCTCAGGGCTCTGGGAGCAATTCCTGCCCTGGCAGGTCAGAGGGAACAAGTGAACATACAGGAAGTTGGGTTGGTAAAGGACTCTAGAGGAAGAAAGGCTAAGATCTTTCTTGGATGAAAATTCCTAGTCTACTGGGGAGTTCAGAGCAGGCACCAATAGCTACATCCTGAAATAAATCAACAACTAGATTAGAAAAACAAGGAAAATTTAAGACAGCTTTATTTTCAAAGTCCTTGACAAATATAATATAAAAAAGACAACAGCAAAGTCTAAAGGTAGGAGGAACTATACCCCCAAGTGACAGAGTACTTTCAGGATAAAAGGAAGGGGATGGAAAGGTGGGTGGAATACTAAACATTTTCTAGCTTCAGAAAGCAGAGAGCCTGGATCACTGCTAGAACATCCTAGTACTGGTTACAGGTTCTTTACAAAGGTGTTTACCTGCAGGAAAGAGAAAATTCCAGTTAAATTTCACATTTTCAGCAGATTATTCAGTGGTTCACCCATGATATATATATCCAGTTCCAAGAGCTTTTGTTAGGCAAGGAAAATGGGCTGTAGAAGAAATGTGAACTGCCTCCAGCCAGATAGCACCAAGTGGCAGAGCTGGGAAAAGAATCCGGAAGTCTCATTTCCCTAATTTTAGAATACCTTAGAGGAGGAAGTCGGCTGGCAACCACATGTTACAAGTCAATTATTCAACAATTATTAATTCAACATACTTTAGAGACTAGGGATTATATTTGTAACTTATAAAAGATCCCACAGGCTTTGGAGTATAAAATACAATTTGAGATGCAAAGCACAAGACCTAATATATTGAACATGGAAGGAAGGACCAGAGAGATAAAAGTACAACAGAGGAAAACTGCTAGAAAGCAGGAGCTGAGGTTCTTCCTACCTTTCTGATGAGTTCTTCTTGTTTGGTTCCTTCTTCAGAAAAGTCATCATTGACATCCAACACCAGCACTGGGATGTTCCGCAGAGCCTCAAAGTGGAGCCTGTAAGAATTATAAACATTTGGGTAATGAGGAAAAAATTTGAGCCATGCTCATATCCACCAAATATGCACATATTCACCAAATTTTAGTAATTCAGAGAATGAATCTCAATTCACGTGGTTTCTCAATGAAATGACATATAAGCAGCATTTTTAAAGAAAGAATTCAATAAAGTTGGCTTGGAAGAGGAAGGTTAAGATTTTTCTTCAGTTGAGACTGATACTGAAGGTCAGAGCTCCAAACATTTTTAAGGGACAACATGCCAAACCTGAAGAGAGGACAAGAAGAAACTAGGAACATCAACTTAGTAAAGCTGATGTTTTACAAGTTTTTTACCCTTCGTTCTGAGCCAACTATTGCAATCATCAATCATGATGTTCAATCTAAGGACATGTTACAAAAAAGGCTACAGAAACAGAATCTAATATTTAGTATAAAATTTCTGAGTTGGAAAATGTCGGACATTTCCAACCAACCATTTCCTCCCGGGGCTGCATATTGAACTTCTCGTTTTGAACAACTGAGAAGCAGGTCTGTCTGATGCTGCTCTTTTTTCCGCTTACTTGGTGGTCTTGTGAACAAGCCAGGCTTCGTGCTGATCATGAAGCTGCTCAAGATAGGCCAGCTCAATTCTTTTCTCTTCTTTCCTGGCTCTCTGGTACAATCTCTTCAAACAAACCTAAAAGATAATCAATTCCCAGACTTTGCTGAGTTCATATGCTGTTCTGGCTGTCACAATGTAGTCTGGGGGAGGGGAGGTCTAGTTACTCATGTATCTGTACGTCTGCCTCTGTTACTACAAGCCATAACCTTGCTCTGCTGCCTTGTTCTCTTATTCAAGAATATCTACATCATTCTACTTCTGCCTTAAACCTGCCCTTCTTCTGGAGTATCCTTAGCTGGTCAATGACAGACACCATCTACTCAGTCAGCCAAGCTAGGACCCTGGTGAAGTAGCCTTCTTTTTTCTCTTCCCAACCACAGCAGTCCTAGAACTCTCTTCAGTCTCTCTCGTTGGTTCTCCCCTTGTTTCTTCTCTCACTTCTGCCTTAATCAGGTACTTACCACCTCACATCTGGCAAAGCCTTCTGACTGTATCCAGGAGGTGAAGTATATGGAAAGAGGACAGGAAAACCCAGTAGTCAATCAGTCTTTATTGTGTACTAGTGGTGTGATCTTGGTGAGTTGCCATTTCCCACCTCAACCCACCCCACAGGTCGTATGTTTCTGTTGAGGGAAGTCAAGAAAACACCTGGGAAAAGCTGTTGTCTTCCAGTTTGTCCCTTCAGTCTGCTTTCCATAGTGTGGCAATGTAATGGCATTACTTTCCCTACTTAAAATACTGCTTACAGATATAACCACAAGTTCAAGGAAATATGAGAGGCATTATATTTATAAAATGGCAAGTAATGTGAAACGTCTTTCATATTGTATGAGATCCTCACTCTGGAATAGAATGTGAAATCTGCACAGGTCCGAGATAAAAGAATTGAGGGGAAAAAAGTGAGCCCTGACACTAATTCTCCTTTTCCTCTACTTTGCAGTGTGTGCACAATTCTCTTCTATGTGGGAGAAAGTGTGAAGCACACTGGCCCAGAAGTGGCATTCCCTTCTTTACCTGTCACACAAGGCTGTCCCTCCTATGTCTCCTTAGTGTCCTGAGCTCCTCCACTGGCCTTGCTGCTTAAGCCAGATTTGACCCCCTTCCTGTGGATAGGCTTAGCTCCTTCACACCTCAGAACTTGTGCTCCAAATGTTTGTTTTTCCTGAATTGCCCTTGATCCTCTCTCTGTGGGGCAAAATGTTTCATTATTCAATGCTGCCTGTCTTGGAAATATAGATGGCTTAATCCACTCACTGACTTGGGATTTCCCTCTTTCAAACACTTTAAATTCTCTAATATAGTATACAATACTTCCAAAAACATTAGGGCTTTACTGTTTCCCTCTTACCTTTTCTCTAAGGAGATGAAATCACATAAGCAAATTTCATTTAGGTTTTTCTGTGCAGTTTTCCAAACTGAGGAATAGTGACAAGTCTGGTGGGTTAGTACCCTTACTATTTTTCTTGTCTCTGCTTTTCTTCTAATCAATTAATAATTACCCCCAACTCAGATATAGTCCCTGTACTTTGAATCTTATAATTTAGATAATTAAAATGTATGCAAAATAGCAAATCAAGTACTGAACTGTATGTGCTGGATCCTAAGTGTGGCAATTCAGAAAATGGAGGCAGTGACAGGGTCTCATGGGAGAGCAGCACACACTCCAATTCCTGATTCTGCAGAGCTTCCCTTTACTTTAGGCCTCAGCTTATAAGCACCACTCTGAGAGGCAAGCGCTCGCCAGCCCTGGAAAATAGATGAACTGGAAGACTGAGGAAGGTCTGCATAGGACACTAGGAAGGCAGTGACACACGCTTACCTAACATTTTCATTTCTGGTATCTAGTCTTTCCATGTCCATCGACCTTTATTTATTTTCATTTTTTTCTTTTTCTACTTTCCTTCACTCTGAACTTGCCTTTTCCTTTCCATCTTTTTATCCCTGCATCTCCACCCTCACTGCTGATGGCTTTGAAACCTTTCCCTCCTGTTTCTCTCCTTCTCTAATCGGTTTTTCACTGTAGAGCTGACTTCCAGCTACCCAGTTTTCTTCCCCCACAACCAGCGTTATTAACTTTTTATACACCTTCAGAAATAGTTTTTGTACATACACATTCCTTCTACCACCTTTAAAAAGAATGTATATAAAAGTGTTCCACCCAGCACTTGGGAGGCTGAGGCAGGAAGATCACAGTGAGTTCAAGGTCAGCTAGCATACATGGTGAGTACAAGGCCAACTTGAACTGCATGGATAGCAAGAACCCTACGGGAGGGATGGAAAGGGGAGGTGGAGTGGGGGAGACAGAGATACCATACACTCTGCACTAGTTTTTGTTCATTTAAGAATATGTCTTAGGGGCCAGGGATATGGCTCAGTGGTGCAGTGCCTGCCTGGCAAGTGCAATGTCCTGAGTTTGAGTCCTGGTACAAAAAAAAAGGTAAGAATATATTTTAGATACTGTTATGTATCAGTACAAAAAGAACTTTCTCATTCAGAGAAAGTTTCAGAGCTTTTTAGTTAGTGGTCAGAGCATACTATATTCAACAACTCCTACTAATGAACCCTTGGATTGTTTCCACTAATTGGTTATTATAAACAATATTGCCTTGTACACAGGCTATTTTGTACATGAGTGAATCAATGGAATAATTTTGTTTTGTTTTGTTTGAGACAGGGCCTCACTAGGTAGCCCCAGGCCAGCCTCAAACTCACAGCAGTCTTCCTGCCTCAGCCTCCTGAGTGCTGGGATTACAGGCATGCGCCACCATATTTGGTCCCTCAATGGAGTGAACTGCAAGTACCATGGTTAAGAGGTCAAAGGCTTGAACACGAGATACTATACACGGTCAAACTGCCTCCTGAGAGGTTACCAAGCAAGTACTTAGGTGTCCAAACATAGCAAAGGTACCTAATTTTCCTCTGAGAGAGAAAAATATTACCTGAATTAGTTAAAGTAAGTGTTTTTTACAATATGGCTTTGTTTTCAAGCACACAAAAAGATAGAGCAATTTTTACATTAATCTATTAAGAAATGTGCATATTTGTTTTATTATTACTTTAACAGAGGAAAGACCCCCCAACTAGGTAAAGTCCTCTTTTGAGCATTTGGCATAATTCTTACTTTATTGGCACAGCTATGACAAATTCTTTAAAAACATCCTATGCAAACAGTGCTTTAGCCTGGCCCCATTTCACCTTGGTCCTCATGAGAAGACATACCTGAGTGTGAACAGGAAAGCCAGTGTAGGTACAAATGGCAGTGGGGGGACCCTGCAGCTGATTTCCTAGACCTGTCC
>RJWT010055480.1:0-10135 GCA_004365215.1 Cuniculus paca
GAAAAGTGAAAAGGGAATGAAACAATGACTAATACAGTAGATGTATTTTAAGAATGTAAGGAAATATATGGATTCATCAAATTTCTCTTCTAAATTCCCAGGTGACAGATCTCCTAAGAACTGTGATTAACTATTGCTGAATGTCTATATTAAAATGGCACCAAACAGGTGTCCATAAATCTGAATGCCTTTACCTTTCATGGAGCTGCCTCTCAAAACATTTATTGGCTTTGTATGCAAACTAAGTTTATTTTCCTTAAGCATTGAGCTTTAAAAGGAATTTACTTCATGAAAAAAATATTGTCATCATTTCAAAAATATGAAGTACTCTGTTAGTGAAATTTTCCTAGTCGAAAGATTAAGATCTGTATGAGAAGTAACCAAAGGTTCACATTAGAATAATTGTAGAGTTAACAACAGCCTTACTAAGAAACAACCTAGGGCATTCACATAAGATACACAATGGTTTAGTTAAGCCCATGATATTTTGAAGTAACCGTGCCTTAAAGGTCATAGAAATGAAATAGGCAGGAAGGAAAATGGCAATATAAAGTTTACCAGAGACAGAGTGGCCTACATTCAAAGATAAGAGAGCAAATTGTTTAGCTACTTTTCTATCCTCCTGAAATGATTAACTTGGCTGCAAATTCAGGTAGTAGTAATAAGAGATTAAGCAGATTAACAATATTTTTATGGTTCTTTACTTTAGAACTACAAAGCAACCTATACAGATTATTCCATAATTTTTACTATCATTTCTATGAAGAATCAATATACTACCAAGAACCCAAGAAAGAAACAAATGCTCATAGTCACCCATTGGGCTTTCTCCCTGAGGGTCTCTCCCTTTTGTCTGGGTTACTTCCAGGGGTTTGGGGTCTGGGGGTCCACAGACTCACCCTTGCCTGGGTCTGTCTCTCTCTCTCTCCAATGTAGAAAGCAAAAGAGGAGTCACAGAAGACCATTCCGAAGCAGAGTAATTTTATCTTAGGTACTGCAAGAAGCAGTACAAAGTCACTCTGGGGGAGGAGCCCCTCCAGGGGAGGAGCGCTCAGAGCCCAGACTTGCACATCTTGGGTGGTGGTCCTGTTTTGTGGGGTGGAGGTCCTGTCACCAACCCGAGTACTGACACTGATGGATTGACCATTGGACTTGTTGCTAGGGGTTTGGTCTTGTGGGCTAATAGGCAAATTTTGTTGTTGTTGTTCGTAAAATTGCTTTGATCCGCTATGCTGTTCATCATCCTTAAGGGACATCTGTTTATTGTTTTCGGTTCTCAAAATGCTTTGTGTTAATCAGCAATCTTCCTTTCCTGCTACTTCTGTGTGAGCTATTTTCAGTTGTTCTGCTTACAATGAACACTTTCCTAAACCAAGAACGGTGGCACACGCCAGTCATTTCAGCACGGTGGGAATTTCAGGCAGTTTGAGCCCAACTTGGGCAATTTAGCAAATTTGCAAGGCCCTGTCACAAAATAAAAAAATAAAAAAGGACTGGGGATATGCCTAGTGCAAAGATATCAAACTCAATTCCAGGTACATCAAAAAAAACAAACCAAAACAAAACTGAACTGAACTAAACTAAACTAAACAACTCTTTCCTGTGTAGGAGTTTTCTAGTATATTAGCTGTTCAGGCTGATTTCGTAAATTTCTGTAGACTAGTTAATTTAAATAGCAGAAATTCATTCTGATTCCCTTGATGTGGAGAGTGAGAAATCTAAGATCAAGGTGCCAGAATGGTTGAGTTCTAGAGGGCCTACTTTCTAAATACCACTTGGTTGTCTTTCTGTTGTCTCGTCACATGATGGGGAGGGAAACAGAGCTCTAGTCTCTCTCTAAGGGTCCCAAGTCATCATGGGAGCTCCATGATTGTGGCCTCACTTAAACCTAATTAACTCTCAAAGCCGCCCTCCCAAATACCATGACATAGGGAATGTGACTTTCAATGCGGGAATTTTGAAGACACAAACGTGCAGACCACAGCGGCTCACTACTTAAGAGATCTAAGTAGTTAAATTTGCATAATTCTGAAGCATTCACTTTTATTGCCTCAGGAGCTCTCCCACATTAGAAAATAGAGCCCTTTTTCCCAAGACTAAACAAAAAAAAAAAGAGAGAGAGATGTACAGTGGAAATTTTTCTCTGCCTAATTAGTGAGTAATTTTTAGAGATGGAATTGATATAAAACACCCTAATCCTAGTAGTTTTGGGAAAAATTTTAAAGGAAGTACAATTCGTTGGCCATAACAGTAACTGTGGAGTACTGAAAATTCCCTATGCCATAAATTCCTCATATTGCTGTACTTTATTTTTAAAACATTCCAAGCAGGCAGAGGATATTAATTTCCTTTTATAAATGAATAAATTAAAACTCAAGAGAGATGAAATTTCTAAAATGACACAGATTTTGCTTGGCAAACCAAGGGAACTGAAACGTTAAACTCACATTCTTTCCTTTACTGACTACCTCTCCACATAGAGAAGATGATCAAAGTTAAGGAAGAAACAAAATTTTTCAACACTTTTTTCTTGTCCGTGCATTTTTATACACAATTTGTATACTTTTTATTTTAAATATCCAATTCACTGTGTTTGAAAAATATTTCTCTGGACACTTTATTCAGAGAGGTTTAAGCTATGGAAATCTTGCAGACCACACCACAGTTCTTCATTTAGAATTGGAGGCTCTCAGGCTGAAGCTACAACAGACACCTCGCTCATCCCTCTCCCATTCTTGTTCTGTCTTGAAAGTTTCTTAATTATGCTGTAGATCATGATACGTAATGAAGTGATCACAACAGAATACGTGTTTTCTTAAAATAAGTCTTAAATGAATTCAGTACAATAAAGCAAAAGAATTTATGTTATGAACTCATTCCATATACTAGAAAACTTTATGCTTTATGAGAACTTAGTAACCAATAGAAATACAAAGCCATTTTTACTATTCATTCAGCAAAATTGGTCTTTCTACAGTTTTTTTCTTTCTACCTTTCATCAAGGGCCAAAATAATAATTATTTTATATTCCATAAAACTGTAGCCCACCTTGAGTTTTAGACTTACTTCAAAAACAAATTTTAAAAGATGTCCTAGTCTCCTGTAATATTCCTTTCTCCTGAAATGTAAAGGCTGCTGTACCACCTTCAAAGAAAACAAAGTATCTGCAACAGAAGTTTCTGGCCAGGCAGAGATATTAAATAGTATTTGAATTGGTAACACCATGTAAAAAGCAAGGCCAAAACAGAGCACTTCTCATAATTTTATTTTGAATGTGCAACAATTCACAAAAAACTTACATCATATTCATTATGAAAAGGAAGAAAATTCTAAGAACTACTCAATAATTTTTGCTTATAATGACAATTTTTAAATAATATTATAATTAAATATTGACATGATTTGAGCCTCCCAACCATCTTATTAAAGCAATAAATGGAAGCTGAGATTTAGGAAATTTACATACCTGACTTGCTTCTTACAATTTACAAGGAGAGAGGCCAATTCTGGAACACCAGTCTCTTAGAAACCTGAGGCTAAGATCTCAAGCCACCATCTGCCATGTGACTTGATAGACATACAGTTCAAACCCACCCAATTGCTTGCATCACTTTATAGTTATATCTCTGCTAACATTTAAGGTTTGGTAGATAGGATGTAGTCATCTGAAACAGTGCTCTTCACTTTGAGAATTTGCAACAGCATTTTGTACCAAAATCCATTGTTCAATATGAAATCATCAGACAGACATTTATGACAAAAAAGGCCACATGTAGAACACATGCACACACAGTCCTTATGAGCAAACAGTGAATATGGGAGCATAAGAAATGACTTTTCCCTTGTAAAGTTGGAGTTAACAGGACAGGAAAAAGTAATTAACCAGGCAAATAGAGCTAAGCCATGTTACTGATTAATTTACAAAACAATTAACTTTCCACTTAAAATTCAAATTAAGATTCTGTCTGCCTTAGGCAACCAGTGTTTGCAAATTTTAATAGGGTTAGACATTAAGTGTCTTACTTAAAACCAACTTCAGCCTACACTGGGTAAGAATATAATTGGAACAAGCAGTGCGTGGAATTCTTGGCTTTCAGTTATTAAAAAAGACAACACATTGTAATATATTTGTATTAATCACCTTTCTGTTACTGGAACAAAGTACCTGACACACGCAACTTAATGAAGGAGAGGGCTCCTTTGGCTCATAGTTTTAAAGATCTATATGATGGGCTGGTTCCAAAGGCAGAGACTTCATAAAGGGTGTGACAGAGCTGCTCTCCTCATGGCAGACAGGAAGTAGAGCAAGAGGGAAATATTCAGAGGAATGGAACAGGGACCAGATATAGCCTCCAACATCAGGTCTACATATCCCTTTCCCTTCAACAAGGCCCCACCTCTTACATTTCCATTACTTTGAAATAATGCCATCAAATTAGGATCTCATCAATGGATCAATCCACTGATGAAGTTATTACCCTTGCTATCCAATCGCCTTCTCAAAGTCCCACCTGTGAATTCATGAGACTTGAACATTTCAGGTAAAGACCATAACAATACTATTCAATATTGAACTAATATATTTTCAGTAAAAATATGGGGAAAATAAGAAGTCATTCAGCCTCATTCCAAATATTTATAGGGATTTTGTACTGTAAAATTTTAAAGAAAATGTTCCAGAAAATAGCTTCTAAATTTTTTGTTATCCAGAAAATATACTGTCTATGGGATGCTGTAATAGATATTAGACCCAAGAAAAATATGACATGGTCCTTGCTTATAATTTTACAGAGCACTGAGGGAGCAGTGGAAGGAAGAACTGTTGGGTCAATTAACCATTTCTTATAAATTAAGTTATTAAAAATAAATGTCAACTTGTGATTAAACAGCACATTTATCAGTTCTAATGATATATGAAAGCTGATCTAGTAACTACTTATGCCCTTTAGGCCAGAAGAACACCAAAAGATGCACCTTTGCAGGACCTTTGATACAGCACTTATGGGGTTTCGTTTTCTTCCAGTGTTACCACAACATTCCACACTCCAGTTTTCTCAAGGGTAGACCCATTGCCCTGTGTTCACCCAGCACCAGAACCATAAAACTGTGCTCAGGAAAACATCGGGGTATTGGTATCGATGTCATCAGTAGGCCTTGCTTTGTTCAAGGTAAAACACTGCATCAATTACGCCAAACCATTCTTTTCACCTTGAAAAAATACACCATTAATTGCAAATACAGGTAAAGACAGCCTAGAAACCTGTAAGCACTCAGAAAAGAGAAGGCAATCAGCTGCCTGTGGTATGCACTCAGATTTCTGGTTCATTTGACCCATTATTTCTGTTCTTCTCTCTTCGGTGGCCCAGATATCTTTTTTAGGATCCTGCTACTGGGACTTGTGTATGATGATTTGACTGGCTTCTGAAACTTTCTCGTTTCCCCTGGGCTTCTGGTCTTTCGTATTGACCTATAACATTTTATCTCATTCTCATGTTACCAAACTGGTCCTGTCTTATCAGTCAGCCCTCCAGGGCAAGAACTTTGGAAAGGGAAAGATACAGGCATTGCTTTTGCATTTTCTTTTTTGCAGCACTGGGGATTGAACCTAGGGCCTCATGAATACTAGGCAAATGCTTTACCACTGATCTATGTGCTCAGTCTATAACCATTGTTTTTGCAGATGGCAGCAGGGTGAAACATTAGATCTGGAACAGGCTTGGGTAGCCGTCTACTGCACATATGTTTCTATAGATAAAGATCCCAGACTCTCTAGGAGGGTAAAAAGGGCCTGTTCTGCTTGGCCGTGCATCCCCATACTTGTGTAGTGCTTGGCACACAGAAAGCTCTCAATATTTATCAAGTGTCACAAAGAAAATGCTAAAATCACTTTGCCCTAGTTCTTGACATTTCCTTAGTAACTCTTGGTAACCTTGACACTATAGCCAAGGAACCTATTACTTACTTGTGTATTTTTCTTTCATTATTATTATTATTTGCTTTTGCAAACAGAGTGTGGAAGCTGTGGACAAAATGGCTTTGTCTTGTTCACTAGTGTATCTCCAACTATTAGACATTTCCTGGCTCATGGTAAGAACTCAGTAAATATTTGACAAATAAATGAATAAGTAAATGAGTAATATGATTAAAGAAAATGATTCTTAGCACAGAGAATTTTAAAAATCTACCTTACATGTAAATTACATAATGTTTTCAGTCCTTTTTTAATGCCTAAACAAAAAAATTTAAAATACTATGCAGCTGGGACTCTACAAGCCCCATCACTATGCCTCCCTACCTCTTAAGAGGTAAATATCACATCCCAGCATCCCTGGGTTTTGCTTTAGTATTCTTCAAATTTCCTAAATACACCAGCAAACCAACTTCCATTTTCTTATTTATTCTACCTCTTGTCTCTTGTCTCAGGGTAAATATTTCCATTTTTCTTGTAGTCATTAGAATAATAACTCTCCAATTATCATTTCAAATATTGGTGGCCTAAGACTCTTGGATATCAGTTTATAATATATAATTTTAATATGCTAGGAAATTATCAATTAGTATTCTCTATGTTTACAAAAATAAAGGCAAAATTTGGGATAATAAACAAAAATTTCTGTAATACATATTTAATTTTGGCAAGAATTTGTGCATAATTATTTCTTATTAAAGTAAGATTTGTTTCCTTACTACTCTTTTAGAAATTGCCTAATGTCTTGATGAACCTGAGTTCTCACTGACTAACCTTAAATTGAAATGTTATTTATTAATGGTATTGCCAGGAATGGAGTTACAAGCATTTAGTTACTGAAATAACAGTCTCAACTATATCAGCCTACCTTCCTCGATTTGCCTTACTGTGATTTTTTTTTCTGAACTCAGGAAGAAAAGAGACAAATTTATGTAATACTGAGTGAATGATAAATCAATGGGTTATTGGTGGCTTATGTGTGTCCTGAGGAACACATTACAGGTGAAATTTGAAACAGTGATTTTATTTGAAAATTAGAAATTTGCATGGGTTCTCTTGTTCCTGTGTTTCCTTTGTCTTTCAATCAAATTTTGTTTCAAATTTGATGCTATTTTGAACAACTATTTTTATAATTAGCAAAGCAGTTAAAGCATACTTAAGTATATTTGTCTAACTTATGTCATATCAGTTCTTTGACAATGGTTACCTTTGGGATGATAACTCAGACACGCACATGGGTATGTGGGAGGAGCATGCAGGGTATGGTATTCTAAAGGAAATGGCTTTCATATTTTGTTTCCCCCAATTCTACATGAGAGACATTCTGCACATTAGACTATATCCATATCAACAAAATAAAATTCAGTTTTTCAAGTAATGTTGACCTAAATTCAAATACAATTCTCACCAATCATTGAGATACCAGTGCCAAATAAAGTATGTTACTAATCTTCTATCACATGCCAGAAACGTTAGGTATGATATAATTTAATTAGGCTATTTTCTATTTAGAGACAGAAATTCCCCTTTGGCATGGATTCTGCCATTAGACAAAAACTCTCTAGTGAAAGTTTCACAAAGGAAGTGACATTTTCCGCACAGAAAAAGTCACAGCTGCCCTGCAGTTATGATGGAACAACCATGACAGAGAGACTAAGAGAACGAGGCAGAAGTCACCTGGATTTCAACCCAACCATGTTCTATTCTCATAGATAACTGCATCAAACCAGGCTTCTCTCCTGTACATATTCATTACATTCCATGGCCATACTTTAACAACTTGTTCCTAGCGTTGAAATCTCAATTTCAATGAGCATTTTGTGTCAGACACCGTTATAGAAAAAGTAGAATATCAACTAATTCTGGAAAACTTCTCAAGTTCATTTTCCTTCTAAAAAAAGTTTCTTTCTCTACAAAGTCCCAATAACTAATGACTCAAATATCATTTTAAGGCATTCATTTGTTTGTCTTTTCATCAGCTCATGGAAATTTGATTGCCCAATGACTACAAGACAGGCACAATTCAAAGCACTGGAGAACAAACCATGAAGAAGGACCAGACCCCGGCCTCCAGGAACTTACAAGTTATTTAGGGGAGGACAGATGCGGTGGACTTGACTCTTATTTACTATCACACTTTCACTTGATTATAAAGTCACGCAATTTGTAACCAGATGTCCCAAACCCAAATACTGGGACCAAGGAGAGCAGAAAACAGGATACATTAGGACTGAAGAGAACAGTACCTTCTCATCTAATGGAGCAAACCCTCCTTAAATCCAGTTGCTTTTGATCTTGTGGGAATGTGCATCAGGGTTAACACATCTTTCTATTCTTAACAAATCTTGGATGTTTTAAAAAATCAATCTTTCACTTTTTAACATTGATTATAATGTTGCTGTTAAACAAAACACATGAAACAGATTTGCTTTCAAGTTACCCAGTTTATATCAACAGGTCAACTCCCAGCAACCTCAAGGTATCAACTTCCATCAAGAAACTTCCTTGCTTGAGTTGTCACTGATCCTACCAAGGCTTCTGCTTGGGTTCCTCCTCCAACACCAGTGCAGAAACTCCTCATTGCCTTCATGGAATGTTTTTAGTAAGAATTAATGGCCCTGAAAAGGATTTAGATCTCCTTGGATAAAGGAACTATGCGAATAAACAGTGCGATTACTAATGTTTTGTTTTCAAGTTGAAGAGTTGCCCCAGAGCAGAGTTCAACTTTGCATGTTGCACAAACAGTGGAGGAGAAAATAGAGCTGGTTATTATCAAAGTCTAGAACTTTCCTTTAAATAACACACCTGCAGTTTATTTATATGTAAACTACCTAGAGCCATTTAAAAAGTTTCCATGGAAAATGTACATCTGTTTTCTCAAACAGTATTTTTTAAAATAACCTTATTTATTGATCAGCTACTCATAACTTTCAGTGTGATGCTAAAGATAAGGAAAGAAGATTGGCTGGTAGGTGCTCAAGCTCTCCGGTGGTAGCCAGCATGCCACTGGTTGCTGTAGGAGAGAGGACAGGAAATTGGTGGGTACCCCTCTCCTGGCCTTTTGCTGCTTAACAACCCCCAAACAAGGAAGTGAATAGAGCAAAAATGGAAATTCACCCAGTAGAAATTCTGCTTATACAACTGTGTTGGCAAGACAAAACTCCTATTTCCCTGTGTCAAGGCATTGCATGATTTCTCCTGTTTCTCCGGTTCCTCCAGTACTTAGAAAACAGAGACCAGGATCATGTGCTGGTCTTGCTGGGTGCTGGAGATTTGCTCTGATATGGGCTTTATCTATGCACCCCTAGAGTATTGCACAACTGCTCAAACAGATGTGTTCTAGAGATATGCAGCCTGCTGAATCACTGTCCAGTTTTGAACAGAAAAAATTGGTATATATTGAATCAATAATAGAATACAAAGCAGTTATTTTTTAAAAATGTACTCTCAAATATGTACATGAAAGATGTGACTAAACTGGGATGAAATTTCCCTCAAAAGTTTGATTGGAGGCGCCAGGGATTTAGCTTAGCAGCTCAAGCACTTGCCTGGTAAGTGCAAGGTCGTGAGTTCAATCCCCGGTACCAAAAAAAAAAAAAGTTTAATGGACAAGTTGGGAGTAAATGTAGCAAACTCCATATCTAGTATCAGTGGATTGTTGGGACCTCCACCCTGATTGGAAACAAATTTGTGAGTACTACAAATTAGACTACAAGTATAAATAAAAGATGTAGATTTTTTGTTGAGCAAAATCAGGATTTTGAGATATTGTTATTAGAAGCATTATGTAGCATTTCATATATATATATATATATTGTTTTCAGGTTGAATATATATATATTTATGTATAGGTATATATATATAAATTTAAGGAATAAACACACTTCCCCAAGTGCAAGAAATGTTAAACCCTGGCTAAAACTTGACCCAAGAAGAAGGCATATATGATATAACTACTTTATTTTTATGAAAACATGACGTTGATGTTAAATACTCACTAAAAAGAAATAAACTCTGCCCACAAACAAAATATCTTGAGCTCTTCTAGTGGAATTTATCAGGGAACTCAGGATACACAATTCTCAATTTTGGAAACAATTAAAAAGTTATGATTAATATATAAACATTAAGATAACTCAAAATTCACACAATAATTTGAAGCTTAGC